>CM038682.1:560362730-560547879 GCA_021605205.1 Aegilops longissima
AGAGTGTGAACTCGAGCGCCCTCAAAAGCTACCCCAAGCGAGGCTGTTGCCTCGTCGGAGGAGAAGCACCCAAGTCACCAGCGCCGCGACAGCGGACCCGGCCACCCCATGGCGCGGACGAGCCTCTCGGCCCTCGCTCAAGCCACACCCGCCCGCTCAAAAGTACCAAGGCGGGAAAATCGCCGGACTTGCGAGATATATTGGAGGATAAGACAAAACATACAAGATCGATCTGGGATCGGCGTGGGCGTAATGACTCGGGATGATTACCGTCGCGCGGATACAGCAAACCGGCGGGCGAACACGATGAACAAAGCTCATATGAGCTACGTCGTGATATATTATCTGAAGCGCCGCACCACTATACTTCACGGATGAGTAATGGATCATCAAATCGAGGGCTTCAAACTGTAAACATCCGAATCATACGATGGTACCCCGGATCCTGCAGTGCGGATCAAGGACTATCTCTGCATATCCACATGGCCCTTGGTGATGATCTACATGCCATCAAATACCTCCCTCAAGCTTAAAGAAGCGGCTCGACATTGGCTCAACAGCTTGCCGGCGAGAATCAATTGGTTGTTGGGAGGACACAGGAAGCCGCATTCCTTGATAACTTCCGGGGCACATATGTACGACCACCGGCGCCGATGACCTCAGCCATATAATTCAGCAGCCGGAAGAATCGGCGAGACAATTACTGGACACGGTTCCTAACAAAGAAAAAATCAAATCGTTGAATGTCGGGATCTGAGAGGCCCTTGCAGCCTTCAAACATAACATCCGTGGCGAATGGCTTGCGGCACCTAGGGCGAGGAAAAGCTGAAATCCATGGCAGCCCTCACAACACTCATGACCCGCTTTTGTGCGGGAGAGGACAACTAGCTAGCTCGAAGCAACAACAGGCCAAACACCACGATAGTTCGGATACCAAGGACAGCAATGGCAGGTCGGCGTCGCAACAAGAACAAAGCGCCGCGTGCGGTGATAATCTTGAAGATCGGCCGTCAATGCGGATTGAGCTCTAAACCGGTCGTGGAAGAAGCCATTCAAAAGAAATACCGAGGCCCGTCAACTTGGACCGAATACTCGATCGCTTGTGCGGATACATGGCACCCCAGAAAAACCAGCCAATCCACACCAACGAGGATTGTTGGGTGTTCAAACAAGCGAGCAAGTTAAGTGCGAACTCAATGACAAGGGGCTACATAGCGATGGCGAGGAAGAGCCCGGCCGCCCGAACAATAGAGGACGAAGGTTTTTCCCACACAAGTGCGGACGGTGAACATGATATATGCAACCCATATACCCAAAAGGGGCGAGCGTGCACTAAAGGGCGTATATGCGATGGAGCGGTCGCCCAGTTCAACCCATGGTCTTCTGCCCGATCACCTTGATCGAAGGACCACCCACTAGCATCCGTCACGGCGGTTTAGCGCATGGTCCTTGACCCAATTATCGTGAGTTCACCTCCACGAGAGTCTGATGGGCCGGCGGTGGCAACTGAACACCTTTATCGGGATCGAGTCGCGCAAAATGGGCATAGACCCTCAAGGATTAAACCTACAAAAGCGACCTTTAAAGGCGTCATACGAATGTAGAGGCCAATTATGCAGGCTCAGTTACACTCAAGTGGTCTTGGATCCCGGACAACTTCCGAAGCGAAGAGTTAATCTTGACATCGTCCCGTTCATGGCGGCTATCATGCCTTTGCTCGGACGAACCGCATTTACAAAGTTCAATGCGGTGCCGCACTATACATACCTCAAGCTCAAGATGCCGAGGCCCTCGAGGTAATCACGGTCAATGGAAACACGAGCGCTCTCTCCGAGCGGAGGAGCACAGCGGCCCTAAATGGCGGAGGTGGAAAGCAGCCTCTCACAGCAATTCTGAGTCCGGCCACTAAGCGTCCGGACAACATCAAGCTGCGCCGGAGTAATCTACAACAAGACCGCTGGCGCGATTCAAGCCAGCGTAGCAATCCGGCTAACCCAGCCCTCGCGAAATTGCGAAGCGAGTACTATCGTACATAACTTCGCTCTGGAGATACCATGGGCATAAGGGGAGGGAGCACGACCACGGCATGCCAGAATGCTGCTCGACCGCACGAGGGACTCGATTGTGTCATTCTTTTTTCTTTTTTTTCTTTCCTCTTACTTTCGGGACTCCGTTCTCCGGAAGTCTGTCCGGCACTAAATTGCCGAACTAAAGATGCAACAGCGAGGGAAAGCGAAAGCTTCGTCGAGTGTTGGGTAGTCTCTACTCAGAGCATTATACATGTTTACATACCATCCATAGCTTACCCACGGAAGAGACATATTAAATAGTCCATCCCTTGCTTATCGCACAATTTGTATCGTTACTGCTTTTATTTGCAGTTTTCTTTTTAATAACCAATACATAGCTCTTGCCTATTATTGCTTCTTTTTATCTATATATATGTTCATTTCATGACATATACGCTTCCCAGTACACTTTAGTGCGGCCAATACACCGAGGGCTTAAGTACCCCAAAATTATGGTGTGATAAGTCCGAACACTTTCACAAGTGTGGCACCCGAACTTATAGCATTATATGAATCGGCTCGAATCATGTCTTGGGTCAATAGTTGGGTTTGCCCGGCTCCGTGTTTGGTACCTTACGTTCCGTTATATCGGCTAAGGTAGCATCGGAGAACCACTGCGATTGTGCCCTGGTTGAGCTGGGTTGAGCACCTCGGTGGAAAGCTAAAACGGCCGTCATGATAGGCGAGCGATCGCTATTCGAGAGGTTTTTGGGTCCCTAAAGACTTATGCGCTTAGGCGAGAACGGCATTGTCCGGCCAAAGGCGTGGATAAGCGCCCGAACTCGGTCTTCGAATACTAGGGGCTTCGCGAAATTTAAAATTATAGAGTTCTATGGCTAAGTGAGAGTGTTCAAGCATTATAAGTCCGGTTGCCTTGTTAGTTTGCGTTGAGCGCCTCCTCGATGGACCAAGAATGGGAACAAGAGCGCTCAAGTTTATCGAACACCCCTTTTCGTGGCATGGGGGCTGAAATAACGACTTGCCATCTCTCAAATTTGATAAGCGGCGCCTGAAGGTAATATTTTAAATTAACAAGCGTTGCTTAAGCGCATATGAACAAGTTTCAGCGTACATGATAACAAATGCGAGTCTATTCAAAATTACATCTTTGGAGCACTCATCCGCTATCTGGCGGACACCCTTGAGAGGCCCTCATAGTACATTTGGGCGTGCGATGCTCCTTGCCCTTTGGTGGCCGTCCGTCACAAGCTTCTCGCATCCGGCTTGCCCGGTGCACTTTAGCTTGGGCCAAGGGCCAGCAGGCACCTTCAATCAGGCGGAGCACTTGATGACTTGAATCCGTGGACAGGTGTCCACCAGCCGCCCTTACTAGCCCAAAGTAGCTCCGGGCATGGCTTCCAATAGCCTGGCCGAACTATGAGGCCCTTCATGGCATGTTGGCGACCTTGTGGAGCTCGACCAACCTGCTTGGTTGGTCGCTTAGGGGCACCGGATGTCCGGCCTCGGCATATTGAGACGAACACCTTCTCCGTTGAGCTCCCTCCTTGGCGGTAGAATCGGCAGCATCAAACACACTACAGGGGCAGATCTGCGAATGCTCTGGAGAGCTCGAATCCGGGTAAGTAATAGGTAATTCACTTTCACATGCTTGCTTTGCATAAAGAATGCCTTACCGCCGCTATCTTCTTTAATGATTCAATTTCTTGGAGGGCTTTTTGGGCCTCGGCCTTAGCAACTTTGGCACTCTCAAGAGCGAGGCAAGCTCGGACTCTCGGGTCTTGAGTCATGCTCCAAACCCTCGTGTTTTCCACGAGCACAGGCTCTTGCCGCTTCCTCCGCCATTGCGCCTCCCCTTCTCTCGCTTCGGTGCGTTCACTTGCCGCTTTGTTTTCATCCACGGACACCGCTTCCTTGAGTCGCCACCTCGTTCGTGGCCCTACGATACCCATGTTTGTTCTGTTATTTTTGCAACTGAAACCTTTCTATAAGGTATTTCTTTCATAAGGTATTACTTACCTTCCTTGTCCTCGAGCTGCTTCTTGGCAAGGCCGAGCTCGTTCTCGGACCGCTCGAGGCTGCTTCAATACATTGACCTCCATGATCGGTCTTGGCGGTCAGCGGCGCAACTGCATTCCCATATTGACATACTTATGTTAGACTCCTGCGTATATCTTTTTAGATCCTTAGTCCGGCTTTTCTTTCCGAACACGAACTAAGCATCGAGAACTATTGTCTATGCGGTAATATTTTTACATATTCTAAACTCACCTCAAAGCACTGTTAGAAGGCGGTGCAGGCTTGATCGGCCTGCTCTTGGCGGACTGAACTGTCGGATCACGCACTCATAATAGTGCGGTGCACCTCCTCGATGGGCGCTGTTAAGCGCCTCCGATAGAATATCCGATGCCTCGGTTGGGCGGAGGACACCGGCGTCTTACCCTTCTTCTGAAGGGCCTCTTGCGGACTTGAACGGCTGAAGGCTCCGTTATGGAATCGAGACAAGGTTGGGCTTAGAGCCCCTGAGGTCTCGCCCCCACCGCCTAGAGTCCGGGAGGTTGCCTTGTGGCGCCTCCTGCGCCACATCCTCTTGACCAGGCCCCCTTGGGGCACCACCTGGCGTCGTTCGCAGCTTGAGGTGAGGCGGCCGGGCGAAGTACTCTCCATTTCCAGCGAACCCGGGGACCCGCTCGTGAGCGGCGAACTTCGCCCTTGGCGGGCTGCATGATTGTTGGCATTAGAACACTATGCAATGAAAAAAGCCATGGGTATCCGGACACTTACGATCTACGCCGAGCTTGGCCCTTGTTGGCCAATCCTCCTCGTCGTTATCGGCGTTGGTGGAGAATCTGGAGGAAGGTTCTTCCCTTCTTGGACCCTCCGGCCTCCCGGTTAGGCGGCCTTCCTTTTCCTCTCCTCCCCGGCCCAGGGAGAGCTTCTTCCTCCTCCTCGTCCTCGGGGAAGATTACGCTTGAGTCGGCAACACCAGCGTCGGGAGCTCCTTGAGTTCCGTTGCCTCCTTCTTAACCTTCTTCTACGGCACCACACAGGTGCGGGCCGGCAGCCCGTCAATCGGCGTCCGCTAGAGTCTTACGGCAAAGGGCGGACAGTTAACCTGTCGGGCGTCTTCAACCGATCTGTTAAAGGTTAGGGAGTTTTAGATCCCGCATAGAGTCAAACTATGAAAAAGAGTCCCATAAAGGGTAAAATAACTTCGCCTTGCTGGCTTGTGCGAGCTGAATCTGCGATCTTGATGGCGGATGTAGGAGCCTCGGCGCCCTTGAACAGCGCCTTCGGGCATCTTCGTGCGTAGTGTCGAAGAGCCTTGTCGAGATTGGGTGTTGTGCGGATCGAACTCCCACAATTTGAAGGCCCGTTGTTGGCATGGGAGAATCCGGCGGATGAGCATCACGTGGATTCGTTGACAAGCACGAGATTCCTGTCCACCAGGTTTGGACGCATATTTGGAGTCGGATAGCTCCTCTGAATTCCCCACGTCGGGCCGTCTCTTTCCATGGCGAGGCTGTGTGGGGAAGCTAGATCTGAATTGGGGCCGCCACCCATTTTGGGGTCATTGTGGCTCGGTGATATAGAACCACCACGATTGCCACCTTTATTGTCTCCACGAAGGGCCCTCGAGCCATAGGACTTTGGCCATCTTGCCAACCATGGCGCCTCCGCACTCCGCTTAGCGACGCCCACTACCTTGGCTGACATTGAAGATCTTCAGCCATAAGCGAAGTGGGGCTGGATCTTGAAGAAGGCCTCGCCTGACGATGAGCGCCGAGATGTTGAGGATGAAATTGAGGGCAGTCATGGAAATCCAGGCCATAGTAGAACATGAGCCCCGGACAAATGGGTGAAGTGGAAAACCTAGTCCCGAGAGGAAGTGGGTGAGAACACCACCCTCTCATGGGGCACAGGGTGGGGATGAGCTGCCCTCGTCGGACAGCCGACCTGCGATGTCGCCGGACAAGTATCCGGCCTCCCTTGATCTTGTGATGTGCCCTCCGTGGCGGAGGCCATCCACCTGCCTCCCGCTCGGACATGGTTGGAGAAGGTTGAGGTGGGATGTGCGGACTTAGGCGCTGGGCTCGAGTCTTGTGAAAATGGATGAGCAAAGGAGGAAGAAGGCGTGGGTGAAAAGGTGGATCTTTATCCCCATATATGGACGAGACGAAGCTATCGTCCCCACCAACTGGTAAAACTAAGCTTATCTCCCAAAGCGCCATGATCAATGGCTGATGGAATTACTACGTCCGTATTGATGAGAATCCCGGAATAAGGGGCACGATCTATGCTTTGATAAGGCGTGCCAGAAACCAGCGTCGCTAAGCGCCCTAAGATGGAGCGGTAAAAAGCGATTCATATAAAGGCATGGCCGTGGTGTGATGTCACGCCCGCGAATCGTCGACAGATCTGTGCAAAGTTATTTTCTCTCTACGGTGGTATGTGGAACTTGTTTTGCGAGCTGGACACTATCCTGGTGTTCAAAACCTTCTATGAAGTATTGGAGGAACCCTCCTTGCAATGTCGAAGACAATATCTGCGCCGGACTAAGTCGTCATTGAAGCTGGTTCGGGGGCAATTGAGGAGTCTGGACTAGGAGTGTCTGGATAGCGAACTATCGTCACGGCGGACTCCAAGACTATGAAGATACAAGATTGAAGACTTTGTCCGTGTCCGGATGGGACTTTCCTTGGCATGGAAGGCAAGCTTGGTGATCTGAGATATGTAGATATCCTACCTTTGTAACCGACTACTGTGTAACCCTAACCTATCCGGTGTCTATATAAACGGAGGTTTTTAGTCCGTGGGGCGAACAACAATCATACCATAGGCTAGCTTCTAGGGTTTAGCCTCTCGATCTCGTGGTAGATCTACTCTTGTACTACCCATATCATCAATATTAATCAAGCGGGGAGTAGGGTATTACCTCCATCGAGAGGGCGAACCTGGGTAAAAACATCGTGTCCCTTGTCTCCTGTTACCATCCGCCTAGGCGCGCAGTTGGGACCCCTACCGAGATCCGCGGTTTGACACCGACACCAGGTGTCCGTGAATCGCATACCTTGTGACTCGTCAAACCGTTTATTGACCAGCGCGATGTCGCATCCGCCTCGTCAAGTTGCCGCTTTAGTTAAACAAATTCATCGGTCGGCTGAACACGGACGCCCGTCACCTATATAGGAGCGGCGACATGTTAGTACTAAGATTATGATCCTCGACGCAGCAGTCGGTTGTGACAACATACCGAGTCTCGGGGCTACTATCTATCTGAGCGCATTCTATATACATAAGCTGTCGAAGGTACATCATTTTTTTAGTACCTCAAACCCGTCGATAAACTTCTGGCGGCTTCATGAAATCCGCTCTCGGAGGGCGCAATTCTTTCAATTACCGTAGCCATTAAGCGCACGGTGATCTTCGAGATATCGCTCACCCGATCAGGTCCTTGACTCCTCGACCCGCGCCCGGTTGGTGCGGACCGTCCGGCCCGCGGACTTCGAAACTCTCCGTGGCGACACTTGAGGTCACTTTCCTCGCCGCGAAGCGCGATAGGTGGGCGTTTACGCTCTCTATCATCTCGGGACGAAGATCCCCGAGGCGAGCTCTGCTGAGAAGGCTGAGATCCGAACTAAAAGGTACAATTTGGTTATCTTGAAATAAATCTGATGATGTTCTTTATTCACAGGACCCCTTCTTTTTACTTACAGACTCATTTGGAGGCTGATCCTTGGGTAAATAGTGTGGCTGGGGTATTTCCGGCGCGGACTTTGTGAAGACTTCTTTCCCTGTTTTGAGGCCTTGGCTTCGGGTCTTGAGCGGTCCTCTTCTCCCCTTGGAGGGAGGATCCTGATCCCTCTTCCTTGAAAGCCTCCTTCACGGGAGGCGGTTGCTTCCTGCTCCCCCTTCGCCTTCTTTAAAAGGCGCGGCCTTCAACATCTTGGTCGGCATGGGATCGGCGTGGTCTCTGGGAGGGCGGACACCTTATCAACTTTGCCTTGGCTATCCACTCCTGTTCAAGCGGCTCCCTTAAAGGGCATATATATGATAAATGAATGAACAACCTGTCCGATTCTGGGTTACTTACTTGAGTATCTGGGTGATTGCAGCTTAGACCTGCGTCCTCGGTCAATCCGGACACTTCTCTTGTGATCCGGAGAACAGTTTGTACATCTCCTTGGGCGTCGCGCCCATAAAATGTTGGAGGCTCGTGGTCCCTCGGATTAAACTCCCACCCAGGCGGAGGCGACATTTGCAGAGGCGAAGGCAGCGAATCAGCATAACCTGCGCCGCCACGACCAGATTGATCTCTCTTTCTTGGAGGTCTCGAATCGGCCTGCAGAGAGGCGTCCTTGGGCGGCCCCAGTCGAGCCTGGTTGACCCATGATGCCAGCCGCTGTGGTGGACTGGCGGAGGCGGGTGGCGCCACCCATTTGGTGCCCACAGGGCGGTGATATAAAACCCTCCCATTGCCACAAACCAAGCTCCTCTTGAAAAGAGCCCTCGGACCCCAGACATCAGCACACTTGCTTATGACCGCCCCTCCGCTTTCTGCTTGTTGCCCCTTGATCATCTTGGCTCCACCTTGAAGGCCTTGAGCCACAATCCAAAGTGAGGGTAATATGGAGGAAGGCTTCACATCGACAATGAATGGCGAGATATGGAGGATGGACTCAGTTCAAGTCATGGAAATCCAGCCCATAATAAAACATGAGCCCCGAACAAAGGGATCCGTCGGAAGCCTAAACCCCAAAGGAAGTGAGACCACGAACACCACGCTCTCGCCGGGCTCGGGAGTGGGAATGACCTGCCACAGGAGCAGGAAGCCTATCGCGAATTCTCGCGGTTAGATACTGGCGTCTCGCAGCTTTAGCACATCTTCTTCGTGAAAGAAGACATCCATCGGCCGAGCTGGTGGGGCGGACATCGTCGAAGGTCGAAGCGCCTAAATCTGAAGCGTTGGGTGTTAGAACTCAAGCGGCGAATTCGATGGAGGTGGAAAAAGAAGAGGGCCTTGGTCTCATTATAAAGAGGTTGAATACCAGAGCCCTCCCCATGGTCGATTGGGACTAGCCCGATAGAGGGCGTGCCAATGGACGCAGTTGGAGTTACCCGTCCGTATTGATGAGAATCCGGAATAAGGGGCACGATCTACGCTTTGATAAGGCGTGCCAAAACCGCATCACTAAGCGCTGAGGTGGGACAGTAAAAGCGATTGAATAAAGGCCTGGCCGTGGTGTGATGTCACGCCCGGAATCGTCGGCATTTGTGCAAAAATTATTCTCTCTCGGTGGTATGTGGAACTTGTTATGCGAGCGGACACTATCCTTATGTTCAAAACCTTCTATGAAGTATTGGAGGAGGAACCGCCTTGCAATGCCGAAGACAATATCGCGCCCGGACTCGTCATCATTGAAGCCTGGTTCGGGGGCTATTGAGGAGTCTGGACTAGGGGTGTCGGGATAGCGAACTATCATCTTTGGCGGACTCTAGACTATGAAGATACAAGATTGAAGACTTCATCTCTTGTCCGGATAGGAATTTCCTTGGCGTGGAAGGCAAGCTTGGCGTCTGGATATGTAGATTTCCTACCATTGTAACCGACTCTGCGTAACCCTAACCCTATTAGGTGTCTATATAAACTGAAGGGTTTTAGTCCGTAGGGCGAACAACAATCATACCATAGGCTAGCTTCTAGGGTTTAGCCTCTCGATCTCGTGGTAGATCTACTCTTGTACTACCCATATCATCAATATTAATCAAGCGGGGTAGGGTATTACCTCCATCAAGTGGGCCCGAACACAGGTAAAAACATCGTGTCCCTTGTCTCCTGTTACCATCCGCCTAGGCCTGCGATTCGGGACCCCCTACCGAGATCCGCGGTTTGACACCAGCAGGTAGTACAAGAGTAGATCTACCACGAGATCGGAGAGGCTAAACCCTAGAAGCTAGCCTATGGTATGATTGTTGTTAGTCCTGGGACTAAAACCCTCCGGTTTATATAGACACTGAGAAGGCTAGGGTTACAGTCGATTACAATGGGAGGAGATCACATATCCGTGTGTAAGCTTGCCTTCCACGCCAAGAAAGTCCCATCCGGACACGGGGCGAAGTCTTCAATCTTGTATCTTCATAGTCCAGATTCGGCCAAGGTTATAGTCGACCATCCGGACACCTAATCCGAGACTCCTCGATAGCCCCTGAACCCGGCTTTAATGACGATGAGTCCGGCGCCGCAGATTGTCTTGACATTGCAAGGGGGTTCTCTCCTCAATACTTCATAGAAGATTTTGAACACAAGGATAGTGTCCTGCTCTGTAAAATAAGTTCCACATACCACCGAGAGAGAATAATATTTACACAAATCAAATCTGCAGCGTATTGGAGCGTGACATCACACCGCTGACAAGCCTTTATTGAATCGTTTTCTTGTCCCACCTCAGCACGCTTAGCGGTTTCCTTAACGCCTTGTCGGCGAGATCATGTCCCTTATTCCGGGATTCTCATCAATACTGTGCGTAACCTAATCGTGCCCATTGGTATATTTCTTCAATCAAAGGCGAGTCCCAAATGGTCACGAGGAGGGCTCTTGGTATTCAACCTCTTTATAAAGAGACCAAGGCTCTACTCCTTTCTTTCAATCTCAATCAAATCCGCCTCTCGCCTCGAGTTCCAACACCCAAAGCTCCAGATTCAGGCGCTTCGGACCTTCAATGATGTCCGACTCCAGCCTTCAAGGCCGGTGGATGCCTTCCTCCGTTACGAAAGAAGACGTGCTAAAGCTGAGAGATGCCAGGTATCTAGCAGCAAATCTCGATAGGCTGCCTGCTCAGCGGCAGTTATTCCCTCCCAAGCTGGTGAGGCCTGGTGTTCGCGTCTCACTTCCTTGAGGCTAGGCTTCCCGACGGACCTTTGTGAGGGGATCATGTTTTATTATGGGCTGGAATTTCACGACTTGGCTCAAAGTCCATCCTCCACATCTCAACGTTCATCGTCGGTGTGCGAAGCCTTCCTCCGCATTACTCCTCACTTGGTTGTGGCTTAAGACCTTCAAAGTAGAGCCAAGATGATCGAGGGGCAACTGCTGTAGTCTTGGCGCTGTTATAAGCAAGAATCTTGGCAGCTCCATGGCCGGGGCTCTTTTCAGAAGGAGTTTAGCTTATGGCAGCGAGTGGTTTTATATCACAGCTCGAGGGCACCAAGTAGGTGGCGCCACCTGCCTTCGCTGGGTCCCCACCATAGCTAGCATCATGGGTCAATAAAGGGTTTAGCGGGGCCGTCCAGGGCGTGCCCTTGTTGCAGGCACATTCGAGATCTCCTAGAAGACATCAATTTGGTCGCGGTGGCGCATGTCATGTTGATTAGCCGCACTGCCTGCAAGCGTCGCCCCTCCGCTGTGGGAGTTTTATCGGAGGGACCACGACTCTCAACATTTTACAGCACACAGCCCATGGAGATGTACAAATTGTTCTTGGATCACAAGCAATGTCGGGACTCGGCCGAGGATGCAGGTCTGAGCTGCAATCACCGGATACTCAAGTAAGTAGTCTGTGCCAGGCATATCCGTATATTTATCATAAAATTGCATAAAGAGCTATCCCTTAAACATGAGTGGATAAGCGAAAGCAAAACTAATCAGTGTCGGCCCCTCCACGAGACCACGCAGGTCCCATGTTATCGAGATCTTTGGAGGTTGCGCCTTTGGAAGAAAGCGAAGAAGAACAAAGCTACCGCCTCCTGAAGGAGGCTATCGAAAAAGGAGGAATCGAGAATCCCTCCATCCAGGGAAGAAGAGGACCGCCTCTGAACCGGAGACCATGGTCTCAAAGCGGGGAAGAAATCTTCGTCGGAGGTCCTGGCAGGAGATGCCTCGGCACTATGCCCCAGGGGGATCAGCCCTCAATGAGCCGTAAGTAGAGAGGAGTTTTAAAATAAGAGACATCCTGTTCTATTTGAGGAAGATAACAATTTTTACCTTGTAGTTCGGATCTCAGCCCTTCTCGTGAGCTCATCTTTAGGGATCTTCAGCCGGAGATGATGGAGGCGGAGCGCCTCCCCTGCCGTACCGCCCGTCGGCGAGGCGACCCCGAGTGTCGTCGTGGAGGGTTTCTCCGAATCTGGCGGGCCCAAAGGCGTCGTATGGCCCCCAAAGCCCTCCGTGTCCGGCCTTCAAAAGGCCATCGGACGAGTCGGCACCGTCCGGTGCAGTCGGAGGAGCTGAAGGATCTGCTCGGCGGCGTCTATCTCGAGAAGAACACCGTGCGTTGATGGATGCAGTGATTGAAAGATTTCATCCATGAGGCGGGTTATCTGAAAGCTGTCGAGTTCTTGGCAGGTTTTGAGTGCGTGAAATAATGTACCTTTTGACAGTTCCGCATATAAAGATCGCCCTCTATAGATAGTAGCCCCGAGACTCGATGCGTTGTCAAAAATGGCGGCGCGAGATCATAATCCAGTATGATATGTCGCTTTTCCTATGTAGGTGGCGAAGTGTCGGTGGCTAGCCGGACGATGAATTGCCGAGCTAAGCGGCAACAGCGTGGCAGATGCCGACATCGCGCTTGTCAACAAGCGGATTGACGAGTCTGGGTATATAATTTCTCATGAGACACACTGTAAGGGGTTTGATGCTCGTACCTTACAACCTGTATGCTTGATGCAGATGGCACCGCTGCCATGGAGAACCTTGGCGGAACTTCGCCCGAGCCAAAAACAGGCCAGGAAAAGTGATCGGCTGCCTTAAAAGGCGGATGAAGAGCTGAAAGCGAACAGGCTGCTCACTGCCGAAGCAAGAAGGAAATGGCCAAGATGGCTGTGAAATTGAAGGATGCTGCCGACCGCTGCAAGCTTCTTGAAAAAGAAGATCGGGCGGAACAGAAGGACCTAAAGAAGGCCACTACCGAGGCCAAGGATGCTCGCTTCTGCGATGAGGGCTATGAAGGAGGAGCTCGTCGGGCGGAGATATCATGGTGGAAAGCCCTTTATCTGCGGATGAAGTTAGGGGATCCTAAATATGCTCCGTTGGACCGGCTATGGAGTCATGGCGGACCCTTATCTGGACTTGGCGGCGAGTGCATGCGGCGTGGCGAACACTTCCGGGATCAAAGGATCACGAAGTGGAAAAGCTTTTAGGTCGCAGTTCCACAATCAGAGCACCCACTTCCATTAACCGATCGTTTGATCGGCGTGGGCGAAACTGAATAGGTTATCCGGACTCGCCATGAAGTATGTCGTGAGTCATCGTGGCTGGAAGGCCCGAGCGAAGAGTTATTTTAGCTTGGTGCAGCGGTTCCTTGAGTGCGGTGCATATCAATGCAATGAAGAGGTCAGATTGCATAGAGAGTGCGCGGATGGCTCTTGCCCATGTCAAGACATCTTGGCGGAGATGAAGGCCACATTGTTGCATCCCAAGATTGGACGAGGCGAGTACTGCCGAGCACTATTTTCGAGGAAGTTACTGAGGCGCTCGTTTAATAGAGGCCTTGATGCTCGAAGGATATTATGTTGAATAACATGTATTATTGTAAAACAATGTTTGAGGAATATAAAAGCTTTTATACTTGTGCCTTCAAAATTAAAATACCTCATGTCGGCCGTTAATGTATATGTATATATAACCTGAAATATGGCGATGCGTTAAATGAAACCATTACGCATATAATGCGGGGTGTTATGAAAGGTGCATTTTCACACTTGATCAACGTCTTGGTCCTATAAAGGAGGTGATAGCGCGAGTGAACTAGGCAACGGACTATAATGCTTTATCACTTTCACTTAGCCATAGGAGTTTCACAATGGGGCTACTATATAGCCCCTAGGGGCACCGCTCACCCGAATTGAGCGTGGGTGCCTGGCCGAAGCTTGACCCTTTGTTAATCTGGAGGAATCTAAAGATTTGGCGGGTCATCAGTGGTTGACCAGTCTCACGCTATATCATATGATCAGTTTTGGCTTTCTCTCTTGAGGTGCTCTTTGGCGAACGAGGGCACAATCGTAGTAGTTCTCCTGGTGCCGCCTTAGCGATAGAAGCGGGCGTAAGGCAGCAAAACACGAGGCGAGCAAACCCAACATTTGACCAAAGACATGATTGGAGCTGATGCATATAAGGCCAAACTTCGCGACGCGAACACTCCCTAAGTTATTCGGTCTTTATGAAAGCAGGCTGAACAACGCCTTTGGTAATGAGCCCTTGGTGTCCAGTGCAGCGCAAAATTCAGCGTGGCCACATGCCAAGGCGCCAGCCTCCTCCTAGGTTATATCACGAACCGGGGGATGTGTATCAACAAGAGGCAGTAAAAAAGGTTTACGCGGGGTCTTAATCTAAGAAGAATCCTTGGAGCAGGTCCCTCTTGCGTCTGCTTTGTGTCTCCGTTGTGCCGTATCACAGGGCCAGGTGTATACGGTGTTCATCTGTAAAGAGAGGAACTTAGTTGAAAAAGATCGTGCGAAAATATCGTTATATTAAATAAACAAAGTATAATTCAAAAATGAATAAAATTGAGCTTTATCGTCTCTTGTTGTACATGTGGAGCCCTTATGCGGGGTATCGCGGCTAGTAAGCCCTTGTATGTTTACACCGGACTCGTCTAGCCATGTCCGGGGTCTCAATGACCTGTTTAGGTGCTTTGATCAGTGAAGCCGGTTTAGTGTGTGGCTGTCAAGGCAGCCGCACAATCTTCCGCGCTCGAGGAACACTCGAAATTTCCCTTTAATGAGATGATGCCTCGCGGACCGGGCATTTTAAGTATAAGAGATGCATAATGCGGTATTGCGTTAAAGCGGTAGCTTGGCGTCGAGGAGTGTTGATAGCTACTTGTGAATGGGCGATGTGGAAGGTTAGCTTTTAAGTGGCGGAAGTTGTCGGGGGCGAACATAACTTCTAGAAGGAGAGAGCCCGTACAATGGGCATCTGGGCTGGCGTTACCCTTGAAAGGAAGTGTTGCTATGGCGAATTTTGTTGGGTCTATCCCCATTTTGCAGATTGTGTCTGATATAGCAGGTTTAGATCACTTTGCCGCCGTCCATTAGGACTTGTGTAAATTGGAGTCCGTCAATTATCGGATCTAATATCAAGGCAGTCCAGCCTGCGTTCGGATACTTCTAGAGTAATCGATGGTGAAGGTGATTGGTTTTAACAACCGGTGGCGGGACTCCTGCAGGATAGGCCGTATATGGCGTATCTCTATAGGCGCCACCCTATTTTTCCCTTTGTCACGTGAAGTGAGTTTCTTGTTTTGACTTCTTGTGGGAAATTCTTTTGTTTTCGGTGCTCTGCTTGTGGGGTTCGTCATCGTCCTTGCTTGGTGTGTCGAGCCCCTTGTGTTCAGCGTTGAGTTTGCGGATTGCTTGAAGACCAACAACCTCTGTGGGTATGGTTTGCGAGCTTCCGGAAGTCTTGTGGATTTGACATATCTTGTCCAAGATTTTGCTTAGGTTAGATAGCTCGTCCTGTTATCCTTGAGGGCAGCTTTTACGATTCTATCGAGAGCTTTTGAATCCGGCGTTGTTGCCGTGCTCTTGGGCTGTTTCCGTCTGGCGCTGGTCCTTGCTGCATCGCGGTTTCCGTTCCATCCCTAACCCGGATGTACTTGGGTGGCTGGTACGCATCTTGCCACCCAGCTATCCTCTCCTGCATAAGCGGGTTATGAGGCTTGTTAATGTGGCGTTGTTCTTGGCTTTTCTTGGCGAGGTGTCGGCAAGACATTAATCTCGAGCATGTGTTTGAAAGCTGCTAAGGCTTGGCGTCCGGACGGTCGACTATCTGGTTCTTCTTAGTAAGAAATTTGTTCGAGTTTCGGGCTGACTCTCGGGTTGTTGAGTTATATGACTTAAATAAATGCGCATCCGGAGGTCGGACATAGGTCCCTTGAAAATTTGCCGAAAAGCATCCTCGAGCTATTCCCAACTTCCAATGGTGTTTCGGGAAGGCTTTTAAGCCAATGCCGGGCTGGCCCTTTGAGCTTGAGGGGTAAGTATTTTATGGCGTGGAGATCATCTCCTCTAGCCATGTGTATGTGGAGGATGTAATCCTTAATCCAGACTCCAGGGTCTATTGTTCCGTCATATGCCTCTATGTTTACGGGCTTGAATCCCGCTGGAAATTCATGATCCAGCACCTCATCGGTGAAACATAGGGGGTGTGCGGCACCCCTATATTTGGGTGTACCGTGATGTTCGGATACTTGATGTGTTGCATTGCTTACTAGAGCTTGCTTTCTTGGCCCGTAGATAGATCTAGCTGGGCCATCTTTTTGATGTGAATCCTTATGCGGGTCGCGTGCCGGCTTGTGTGCGGCGCCCTTTGCCGCTCTATGTTGGCCATGGGTTTGTTCACACGACCGGGTGGCTTCCTTATTTTTTGATTGCGGGGGCTCTAAGGCCTCCTCATCAAATTCGGCAGTAATTTTAAGCGGATAGCTCTTTGTCTGTTATATGCGTATTTGTCTATGGTGTTGAGTACTTTGCTCCATCTAGTTACGAGTGCATCTGTTTTGAGCTTCCGCTTACCTTTTTCAGGCTACAGCGATGGCGAGCCTTTTGTGGAGGTTCTTCTGCTCCGGTAGCTTGTCCGGCGTGAGTCGTCCGGGACTGTTATCTTCGCCGGGGCAGGTTGTTTATCAAGTTGCCCTGTTAAATGCGGTTGCTCGATGGCATGTTAAATGCGTCCGCGGTTAGCCTGCTCTATGGCTGGAGTGCGTATGCTCTTTGTCTTGGTCGAGGTGGGGTTTGGGCGGCGCTTACGCGCGCCGCTTTGACTGCTTTTAGAGAGCGATCCCCGTTCGTCCTTTTTTCCTCGTCATCGTTTCTTTTAGGTCATCCACCATGTATACATCGTGAGATGGGGTGGTTGTCCGATGCCCTATAGGCGCTGGTTCTGATAAATCTCCTACATCGCCGTCCATACCGTCGATGTCTTGAATCAAAGTCGAGCATGTCGGTTAAATCATCGGCGGTGGCTATGAAGTGGTTGGTGGGTGGGTTTGAATTTCTTACGTCATCCGCATCCCAACCTTGCGACCATAGTCGGCCAGGGCTCCCCGATAAAGAGAGATTTTAATGAATTCAGAATGTCGCCGAAGGGCAAGTCTTTGAAAGATGTCATGCGGTGAACTCCATGATCGGCGTAATCGGATTCGATTAGCGGTAGCGGGAAGTTTGAGTCGGAGAGAGTCCGACACTTTGGAGTCCGCGGGCTTCGCAGAGACAAGGATGGTGTTGCTCGATCGCGTAGAGATTACAGCCCGGGCGGTGTTCAGCCACCGCCCTCGGTTGGCGCGATCGGCTCGAGCTAAGGGTCGGGCGGAACGCGATTGCAGCCTCGAGGCCTTGTTCGGCGGCGAGCTAGATCATGCCCATCGTAGCAGTGCGGCTCGCGGGTTGTGGCTCGGATCCATCGAAGATCAAGTCTCCGCAGACGTCGGCCGTGTAGTTTAAACTTCAAATCTGACACGATGGCGAGGCGTAGCTTCGATCTGCTCCGGATGGCCAGCGAATTGGCCCATGATGCAAAGCCGCCCGAATCTGAAGATCTGTCCGGGAGGAAAATCTCACCTGGACGCATCGTTGTTGATGATCGGAGGAGCCATCGGGCCTAAAGATAACGACGGAGGAACTCTCAATAAAGCACCAATGTCGGTGTTAAAACCGGCGGATCTCGGGTAGGGGTCCCGAAGTGTGCGTCTAGGCGGATGGTAACGGAGACAAGGGACACGATGTTTTTACCAGGTTGGGCCCTCTCGATGGAGGTAAAACCCTACTCCTGCTTGATTAATATTGATGATATGGGTAGTACAAGAGTAGATCTACCACGAGATCGAGAGGCTAAACCCTAGAAGCTAGCCTATGGTATGATTGTTGTTAGTCCTCACGGACTAAAACCCTTCGGTTTATATAGACACGGAGAGGGCTAGGGTTACCTGAGTCGGTTACAATGGGAGAGATCTACATATCCATATCACCAAGCTTGCCTTCCACGCCAAGAAAAGTCCCATCCTTACACGGGACGAAGTCTTCAATCTTGTATCTTCATAGTCCAGGAGTCCGACCAAAGGTTATAGTCCGGCCATCCGGACACCCCCTAATCCAGGACTCCCTCAGTCCTCAAGCGGATCCGGGTGAAAACCCTACTCTTAGCACGTTCCCGGGGTTGGCGATGGTGGCGTTTGTCTGCGTTGTCCCCTTCTTGAAGGCATCGTCATGGTGAAGCTCTAGACCCCTATCCGCTACCTCCGGGGGAAACCCTAGATCGGTTGATCGGATGACGGCGACGCTCATGTGTCGTACCCCTCTTGAGGGCATCATTCTTGGAGGTGTGCATATGCTTGAGGGACCAGTGGATGGCATATGTGGTGGAGTGGCGTTCCTTGTGACCCATCGACGTCGTGGAGTCTCGGCGGCAAGGCGCAACAGAGACTCGGCTACGGATGCATGATGATGAACGCGCGCAGGGAGGAGGCATTGTCTGGCGCCGTGTGTGCGTCGACGGCAGGCCTAGCAAGATCAATGCGTCAGCACCTGCTCTGAAGATGGATTGATGAAAGACGACGGCAACGACCTATGAGTGCGTCAGACCGGTTGGTGCCCCAGACCAGGCATGTGGCTTGGTCGGGGCCTCCGGCTTTAGATGATAGGCTAGGTGAGAAGTCTGGGTATACGGCTCACACTTTCTGCACCCCTTCATCAATGGATAAGAGTAGCAACATATGTTGCCGAGATGACGGCTTCGGATATATTGATGTATTACTTTGTGAGATCTTTGTGAATAATTAATAAAGTGGTTGCATACATCTCCCAGATGCACAGGCCGGGGGTCATCCTCCTTTTCTATATATAAAAAAGCCGACCCCTTGGATGCTTCCTCCTTGAGTCCACAACCAAGTAACCATAGCATTGACTTGCTCAAAATTGCAGCCCATAGTAGCACCACAACAAGCATAGTTATCAACTTCAAAAGGCCTCACACGGGTTCAACAATTGTGCAAGATAAATTGTTTGGGAGGGTGTCATTTTTAGCAAACTGTAAATGCACTCACCAATGGCACAAATAATCCAAATGCAACAAATAATTCATTTTCAAGTAAAAATGAATGAATTAAAAAATATATAAACACACTATCTCCCAGCTAGCTGTCAATGATGCTCAATGAGATCCTCATGCAACTGGCTATGGCCTTCGATTCTGCTTTGGTTGATTGTTGAATGACCCATCGATCTGCAATCCGGACGCTTTCTCTCAACCATCAACACAATCTCTGTCACATCCTAGCTAGTGCATGCATTAGTGTGTTGCATCATGTTTAACTTTCATCAGAAATTTTAAATGGGGAAGACAAAACCCCGAACCCTTTTGAATCAACTAGGGCTCACTAAAATTATTTTCAATGAACACTGAAATGCCCTTCTAAAATGCTCATCACCTTTGCTTTGGTTGAGCCTCTGCCAAAAGTGGTGCACAATTTTCTAGGTCATCCTAAGGTTTTTGAATTAAATCATAAGTATTTGAGTTTGGGCATTTAAATTATATAAAATATTTTAAATGCCCAAATAATCAAACTAAAATGTTCCATGCTGGAAATATTCCAACTAAGGACCAGGTGCAGTTTGGTGAATTTTGGAGCTGTTTAGGTATTTTTAGAAAGTCCAAAAAGTTACAGAAAATAGAAAAAGTAAACAGAATGAAAAAAAACTTACCTGGCGCCACTCAACGGCCCACCTGCTGCCCAGCCAGCTTGGCCAGCCAGCTGCTTAGCTTAGCTTGCAGCGAGCAAGCAGATGCTTTCGACAGCGAAACACAGCATGCGTGCGCAGCTGGCCGCCGCCTCACCGCTTTCCCTGCCGAGCTGTCGGCGGGCGCTCCCACTCTTCCCTCCGAACCCGAGACACCTTTCCTCCTCTCCAGGCTCCTCCCCTCGCTGCCACGCCATGGCAGCGCCACCGCCAGCCGCTTTGTCGCCGTGGTCGCGCTCTCCGTCGTCCTTGCGCCATTCCGTCATGTCTAGGAGCTCCGCCGCCCTCCTCTTCTTGAGCTAGCTGAGCCTCGGCGCTTCGCGTGGCCCGAGGCCTCTGCACCGACCTCGCCTGACCCTGCCGTCGCCGGAGATCCCCTTCGACGTCACCGCCCGCACCAGCTCGTCCCCGACCGCCCGCTTGCTTCCTCGAGTTCTCCGTGAGCCTAGCTACCTCCCCTCCTTTCCTTTCTCGCTCCGAGCCTTGTAGCGGCCTGCGGAGCTCACCCGCCTGCGCCCATGAGCTCGTCGCCGGCGTGCTTCGGCCATCCACGTCACCCTCGGTGTCTAACATGCTCACAGCGTCGCGTAGAGTCTAACCCACCACTTCACGCACCTCACCGCACCCCATGGCCACGAGTTCGTCATCACCCGAACTCCGCGAATGCCAAGGTCGTCGCCGGCGCCGTTTCAGCCACCGAGCCAATAACGCCACCAAGAGCTGGGGCTTGCTCCCGACCACACATAGACGCCTCCAGCGGTTCATTTGGTTGCTTGGGCAGCCCAAAACCACTCTCGCCATACGTCGGCTCGCTTGGCTGCTAAACGCGGCGTAGTTGACCATGACTTTGACGAGGCGGGCCTGGTTGACTCTCTGAGCCTATGACGGTGGGCCCCCTCTAATTAACTTAGTTAGTTTAAACTAATTCTAATCAGTTAAGTTAAGTCTTGACATGCGGGACCCACTGGTCGATTTGACCTGGGCGTCCCGTTGACCTCTGGCGTCACCGTGGCGCATTCTTGTGCATGATAAATGAATTCTGGAATTATTACATTATAGGAAATTCCGAAAATAGTTCAAACTTCAAAATTCATAGAAATTAATCTATAACTCCAAATGCAAAGATTTATATATGAAAAATGATCGGAAAAATCCATTATATCCATTGGTAAAGGTTTCATGCATGATAGAACAAGTTAACCTTGCTGTTTAAGCAGATTAAGATAATGCACCTTTATGGCTATGTTAAATGAGCTAACATTTGAATCTTTGATTCAAATGAGTTCATCCTCTTTGTTCCACTTGCATTAGGCCAACACACATTCATATTGCCATGTCATAGCATGCATCATATTGTTGCATATTGTCATGTGTTGTTTATTTTGGTGTGTCTTTAGTGATAGGTTACGCCTCAGGATAATCCGAATATCCGTCTGAAGGCGATACCCTACCACCACTACATCGAGCAAGCAACCCATTGATCATTCGATACAAACCCATGTTCTCGCTTCTGCTCTTGTTTACTGCATTAAGACAACGCGATTCAAAATGTTGTGTGCTGCGGTTGTTGAACCCACTTCCTTTGCATGACCTGTCATTGCCACAGTAACTAGATGAAACCCACTAGTATGTGTAGGAGTTGATTGAGCCATGTTTGTGATTCCTACCATGCTATGCTTGCTATGCTTAGAGTTGTGTCAGGTCTGGCTCATCGGGATGAACTGGAGTGAAAGGTTGTGTCGGGTTCGAGAGTGAAAGTGTTGAAGGTGTTTTGGTAAAGGTATCGATGAGAGGCCATGTAGGAGTACATGGTGGGTTGTTTCATTGAAGCCGTCCCTAAGAACTGAGTTCTGTGTTTGTGATCCATGAAACAGTTACTACCACGCATTGGGCCCGAAACCAATGGACCACAATCGACTTCTTAACCACCCTTGTTCTCTGTCCGGGAGTTGCAACTAGTTTACGGTGTTTGTAGGATATGTGTTGGAGGCGATGCGTGGCGTGACCCTAGGGGTGGGCTATGATGCGGTAGATACACCGTGGCGGTGTGCGAATGCCCGTTTGGTATCTCGGGAACCACTGCACACATCGTTCGGGGCCGTGTGTGGAAACCTCGGCGGACTCCTGCGGATGGAACCTGAATAGGCGATAAACTGGACTAGAGACTTGAGTGTTTAGGTAGGCTGTGGCCGACACCCACGTTGGGCTTCTGCTTGAATGTTGCAGTACATGTCGTATGGCGGTAAGTGGTGAGCGTGTGTGAAGAAGTACACCCTGCGGGGTTAATATGATCTATTGAATAGCCGTGTCATGCGGAGAAGGACTTCGGGTTGCCTATACAGTTCATAGACAAGTAAATGGATACTACTAAAGCCTCAAGATAAGTGTGAGTGCATGGATGGCCCTCTCGTGGGTTGACGAGAGAGATCCACAGTGGTGTATTGTGATGGTGATTAGTGGACTCGTGTGCGACAAATGCTTTTCAAGTGGTGTCACGTGGGATAGCTTAGCGAGTCAAAGCTGGCTTGCTGCAATAACTCCACCACCTTCTTGAGAATGTGCATGTATGATAGGATTACATTTGTAAGACTTGCTGAGTACCTCGGTACTCATCTTTGTAATTAATGTTTTGAGACGACAACACTGCCCCCTCCGATGGGTTTTATGTAGACCTTGGCGTCGGCAGTGAACCAGCCACCCGGTGGTGATCCAAGGCTTGTGAAGGGCCCTTTGTAGATAGAAGGGCTTCAACAAGCTTTCTTTCTTTTTAGAGTCTCAGTACTCAGACTAGTTTGCTTCCGCATGTGCTTGTATGTTTGTATGACTTGAGTGTTGGGTCATGTGACCCCTATCTGTATGGATATGCTATGTATGGCTCCTCGGGCCTCTTAAATAAAGTACTTTGAGTTGTAGAGTTTTGTTGTGATGCCATGTTGTATGTACTCATATCGGGCATATTGCGTGTATGATTGAAATGCTTGGTATGAGTGGGATCCGACAAACTAGTTGTTTATCCTTGGCAGCCTCTCATATGGGGCAATGTAGTCTCGTGCTTACGGCGATAGTAGTCCGCTACAGCCCGGTTCACGAGTCACCTAGCCCAGCACTACTGCTTGGACACTTGATGGCGGCATGTGTTTCACTTCCGTTCCTATATACATCCTTGGAAATGTCGTGCGTGATATTGGGGTCCTGCCTAGCCTGCTACAGCCGGGATACGGAGTCCTGTTAGCCGGTGCTACAGCCGAATTCATCGTTGATGACCGACATGCTCGATGTGATTCATGTATGCTGTCCCCATGGGTTAAGCGCGCTTTGGGTTCACGACTATCCATGTCGGCCCGGGTTCTTTGTCATATGGATGCTAGCGACACTATCATATCGTGAGCCAAAAGGCGCCAAATGGTCCCGGGCCATGGTAAGGCGACACCGTGGAATACCGTGCGTGAGGCGCAAAGTGATATGAGTGTTACCGGCTAGGTCGATGTGACTTGGAATTGGGGTCTTGACAGCGTTGGCATCGAGCGGACTGCTGTAGGTTAGCTAAGCCAAACTGGTCGATGTCGAGTCTAGAAATGCTTTAGTTGTATGTAGGGGAATTGATTGTGGGAGGGAGCGTAAGGGTTCAGTGAAAACAGGATGTTACGGAACACGGGGGTTACGGAACCCCGGGGGTATATGGGCCTTCATGGGCCACAAGGGAGAAGAGGAAGGGCCGGCCGGTGGGCTGCGCCCCCTCCCCTCTAGTCGAATAGGACAAGGAGAGGCGGCGCCTTCCCTCTTCCCCTCCTCAATCCTAATCCAACTAGGAGAGGGGAGTCCTACTCCGGTGGGAGTAGGAATCCTCCTTAGTGCGCCTCCCCTTGGGCGGCCACCTCCCCTTGTCTCCTTTATATCACAGGGGGGGGGCACCCATGACACACAAGTTGATCTCGGATCTTTCCTTAGCCGTGTCGGTGCCCCTTCCACCATATTCCACTTGGTCATATCGTCGCGGAGCTTAAGGCGAAGCCTGCGCGGAGAAGTCATATCGTCGCGGAGCTTAGGCGAAGCCCTGCGTCGGTGGAGCATCAACATCGTCCTGCCTTGTCGTCTTGTGGAACTCATCCCGACACTTTCTTTGGATCGGTCAGGGATCGTCATCGAGCTGAGCGTGTGCAGAACTTCGGAGGTGCCGTCGTTCGGTGCTTGGATCGGTCGGATCGTGAAGGCGTCGACTACATCAACAGCGTTGTTATAACGCTTCCGCTTTCGGTCTCACGAGTGCGTGGGCGGACACTCTTCCCTCTCGTTGCTATGCCATCACCATGGTCTTGTGTGATCGTAGGAAAATTTTTGAAATTACTCGTTCCCCAACAATGGCATCCGAGCCTGGTTTTATCGTTGATGTCATATGCACGAGTAGAACACAAGTGAGTTGTGGGCGATACAAGTCATACTACCTACCAGCATGTCATACTTTGGTTCAGCGGTATTGTGAGATGAAGCGGCCCGGACCGACATTACGCGTCGCTTCGCGAGACTGGTTTCACCGCTCCGAGCACTCGTTGCTTAAAGGTGACGGCGGGTGTCTGTCTCTCTCACTTTAGTTGAATCGAGTGTGGCTCGCCCGGTCCTTGAGAAGGTTAAAAGCGAGTCTATTTGACGAAATATCGTTGTGGTTTTGATCGTAGGTAAAGCGGTTCTTGCTCAGCCCGTAGCAGCCACGTAAAACTTGCAACAACAAAGTAGAGGGCGTCTAACTTGTTTTTGCAGGGCATGATGTGATGTGATGTGGTCAAGGCGTGATGCTATATTTTATTGTATGAGATGATCATGTTTTGTAACGAGTTATCGGCAATGGCGAGAGCCATATGGTTGTCGCTTTATTGTATGAAATGCAAGCGCCATGTAATTGCTTTACTTTATCACTAAGGAGTAGCGATAGTCGTAGAAGCAATAGTTGGCGAGACGACAACGATGCTACGATGGAGATCAAGGTGTCGCGCGGTGGCGATGGTGATCATGGCGGTGCTTGGCGATGGAATCACAAGCACAAGATGATGATGACCATATCATATCACTTATATTGATTGCATGTGATGTTTATCCTTTATGCATCTTATCTTGCTTTGATTGACGGTAGCATTATAAGATGATCTCTCACTAAAATTATCAAGAAGTGTTCTCCTGAGTATGCACCGTTGCGAAAGTTCTTACGTCTTTGAGACACCACGTGATGATCGGGTGTGATATGCTCTCGTTCAAATACAGCGGGTGCAAAACAGTTGCACGCAGAATACTCAGGTTAAACTTGACGAGCCTAGCATATAACAGATATGGCCTCGGAACACGGAGACCGAAAGGTCGGCGTGAATCATATAGTAGATATGATCAACATAGTGATGTTCACCATTGAAACTACTCCATCTCACGTGATGATCGGACATGGTTTAGTTGATTTGGATCACGTAATCACTTAGATGACTAGAGATGTCTGTCTAAGTGGGAGGTTTTTAATATGATTAATTAAACTTAAATTTATCATGAACTTAGTACTGATAGTATTTTGCTTGTCTATGTTTCTTGTAGATAGATGGCTCGTCTGTTGTTCCGTTGAATTTTAATCGTTCCTTGAGAAGCAAAGTTGAAAGATGATGGTAGCAATTACGGACTGGGTCCGTAACGAGAGATTATCCTCATTGCTGCCTGAGAAAAATTACGTCTTGGAAGCACCGCTTGGGTGCGAGCTGCTGCGAGATCTTTGAGCGAAGTTATGAGCGTCTGGCAAGCGAGCTGATGACTACTCAATAGTTCGGTGTGCTATGCTTTACGGCTTAGAACCGGGTCTTCAACGGCGTTTTGAGCGTCATGGAGCATATGAGATGTTCCAGAGTTGAAGTTAATATTTCAAGCAAATGCGGATTGAGAGATATGAAGTCTCCAATAAGTTCTATAGCTGCAAGATGGAGGAGAATAGTTATGTCGGTGAGCACATACTCAAAATGTGCAGGTATAACAATCACTTAATTCAGCTGGGAGTTAATCTTCGGATGATAGTGTCATTGATGAAATTCTCCAATCACGCCACCAAGCTACAAGAGCTTCGTGATGAACTATAATATGCAAGGGATGACTAAGACAATTCACGAGCTCTTAGCGATGCTAAAAGCTGCGGAGGTAGAAATCAAGAAAGAGCATCAAGTGTTGATGGTCAACAAGACCACTAGTTTCAAGAAAAGGGCAAAGGAAGAAGAAGGAAACTTCAAAAGAACAGCAAGAAAGTTTACGATCAAGAGAAGAAACCCAAGTCTGGACCTAAGCACAAACTGAGTGTTTTCTGCAAGCAGGCCGGACCTTTGAAGCGGAACTGCCCCAAGTATTTGGCGGATAAAAAGGATGGCAAGGTGATCAAAGGTATATGTGATATACATGTTATTGATGTGTACCTTACTAATACTCGCAGTAGTACACAGGTATTTGATCTTGGTTACATTGCTAATATTTGCAACTCGAAGCAGGAACTACGGATTAGCGAAGATTGGCTAAGGGCGAGGTGACGATCTTGCGTTGGAAATGGTTCCAAAGTCGATGTGATCGCGATCGACACGCTACCTCTACATCTACCTTCGGATTAGTTTTAGACCAAAATAATTGTTATTTGGTGCCAGCGTTGAGCATGAACATTATATCTGGATCTTGTTTAATGCGAGGCGGTTATTCATTTAAATCAGAGAATAATGGTTGTTCTATTTATATGAGTAATATCTTTTATGGTCATGCACCCTTGAAGAATGGTCTATTCTTGTTGAATCTCGACAGTAGTGATACACATATTCATAATGTTGAAGCCAAAAGATGCAGAGTTGATAATGATAGTGCAACTTATTTGTGGCACTGCCGTTTAGGTCATATCGGTGTAAAACGCATGAAGAAACTCCATCTTGATGGGCTTCGGAATCACTTGATTATGAATCACTTGGTACTTGAACCGTGCCTCATGGGCAAGATGACCAAAACGCCGTTCTCCGGAACTATGGGCGAGCAACTGATTTGTTGGAAATCATACATACTGATGTTTGTGGTCCAATGAATGTTGAGGCCTTGGCGGGTATCGTTATTTTCTCACCTTCACAGATGATTTGAGCAGATATGGGTATATCTACTTAATGAAACACAAATCTGAAACATTTGAAAAGTTCAAAGAATTTCAGAGTGAAGTGGAAAATCATCGTAACAAGAAAATAAAGTTTCTACGATCTGATCGTGGAGGAGAATATTTGAGTTCTGAGTTTGGTTTACATTTGAAACAATGTGGAATAGTTTAGCAACTCCATACCACCCGAACACCACGGAGAAATGGTGTGTCGAGCGTCGTGTCGTGCTTTACTAGATATGGTGCGATCTATGATGTCTATTTCCGATTTACCGCTATCGTTTTGGGGTTATGCTTTAGAGACGGCGCATTCACGTTGAATAGGACACCGTCAAAATCCGTTGAGACGACGCCTTATGAACTGTGGTTTGGCAAGAAACCAAAGTTGTCGTTTCTTAAAGTTTGGGGCTGTGATGCTTATGTGAAGAAACTTCAACCGATAAGCTCGAACCCAAATCGGAAAATCGTCTTCATAGGATACCCAAAGGAGACTGTTGGGTACACCTTCTATCACAGATCTGAAGGCAAGATTTTCGTTGCTAAATTCGGATCCTTTCTAGAAGGAGTTTCTCTCGAAAGAAGTGAGTGGGAGGAAAGTAGAACTTGATGAGATAATCTGTATCTGCTCCTTATTGGAAAGTAGTTCATCACAAGAAATGGTTCTGTGACAACTACACCAATTAGTGAGAAACTAATGATGATGATCATGAAGCTTGAGATCAAGTTACTCTTGAACCTCGTGGGTCAACCAGAGTAAAATCGCACAGAGTGATGCGGTAATCCTATTACGGAAGTCATGTTACTTGACCATGGCGAACCTACAAACTATGAAGAAGCGATGGTGAGCCCAGATTCCATAAAATGGCTGGAAGCCATGAAATCTGAGATGGGATCCATGTATGAGAACAAAGTATGGACTTTGGTTGACTTGCCCGATGATCGGCAAGCCATTGAAAATAAATGGATCTTTAAGAAGAAGGCCGACGCTGATGGTAATATAACTGTCTACAAAGCTCGACTTGTTGCGAAAGGTTTTCGACAAGTTCAAGGGTTGACTACGATGAGACTTTCTCACCCGTGGCGATGCTTAAGTCTGTCGAATCATGTTAGCAATTGCGCATTTTATGATTATGAAATTTGGCAAATGGATGTAAAACTGCATTCTTGAATGGATTTCTAGAAGAAGAGTTGTATATGATGCAACCAGAAGGTTTTGTCGATCCAAAGGGTGCTAACAAAGTGTGCAAGCTCAACGATCAATTTATGGTGCAGTGCAAGCCTCTCGGAGTTGGAATAAGCGCTTTGATAGTGTGATCAAAGCATATGGGTTTGTCTGCACTTTTGGAGAAGCCTGTATTTACAAGAAAGTGAGTGGGAGCTCTGTAGCATTTCTAATATTATATGTGGACGACATATTATTAATTGGAAATGATATAGAATTTCTGGATAGCATAAAAGGATACTTGAATAAAAGTTTTTCAATGAAAGACCTCGGTGAAGCTGCTTACATATTGGGCATCAAGATCTATAGAGATAGATCAAGGCGGCTTGATTGGACTTTCACAAAGCACATACCTTGATAAAGTTTTGAAAAAGTTCAAAATGGATCGAGGCAAAGAAAGGTTTTTACCTGTATTACAAGGTGTAAGATTGAGTCGGACTCAATGCTCGACCACAATGCAGAAGATAGAGAAAATGAAAGATGTTCCTATGCTTCAGCCATAGGCTCTATCATGTATGCAATGCTGTGTACCAGACTGACGTATGCTTAGCTGTAAGCTTGGCGGGAAGGTACCAAAGTAATCCAGGAATGGATTACTAGACAGCGATCAAGAACATCTGAAATACCTGAAAAGAACTAAGGATATGTTTCTCGTATATGGAGGTGACAAAGAGCTAGTCGTAAATGGTTACGTCGATGCAAGCTTTGACACCGATCCGGACGATTCTAAATCGCAAACCGGATCGTGTTTTTATTAAGCGGTGGAGCTGTCGGTTGGTGCAGTTCTAAACAAAGCGTCGTGGCGGGATCTACATGTGAAGCGGAGTACATAGCTGCTTGAAGCAGCAAATGAAGGAGTCTGGATGAAAGAGTTCATTTCGATCTAGGTGTCATACCTAGTGCATCGGGACCGATGAAGATCTTCTGTGACAATCTTGGTGCAATTGCCTTGGCAAAGGAATCCAGATTTCACAAGAGGACCAAGCACATCAAGAGGCGCTTCAATTCCATTGGGACCAAGTCCAAGTGGGAGACATAGAGATTTGCAAAATACATACGGATCTGAATGTTGCGGACCCGTTGACTAAGCCTCTTCCACGAGCAAAACATGATCAGCACCAAGACTCCATGGGTGTAAGGATCATTACTTTGTAATCTAGATTATTGACTCTAGTGCAAGTGGGAGACTGAAGGAAATATGCCCTAGAGGCAATAATAAAGTTATTATTTATTTCCTTATATCATGATAAATGTTTATTATTCATGCTAGAATTGTATTATCCGGAAACATAATACATGTGTGAATATATAGACAAACAGTATGTCACTAGTATGCCTCTACTTGACTAGCTTGTTAATCAAAGATGGTTATGTTTCCTAACCATGAACAAGGAGTTGTTATTTGATTAACAAGGTCACATCATTAGTTGAATGATCTGATTGACATGACCCATTCCGTTAGCTTAACACTTGATCGTTTAGTATGTTAATGCTTTCT
Organism: Aegilops longissima; assembly: GCA_021605205.1. Lineage (NCBI taxonomy): Eukaryota > Viridiplantae > Streptophyta > Magnoliopsida > Poales > Poaceae > Aegilops > Aegilops longissima. The sequence continues at coordinate 560,392,346 of CM038682.1, forward strand.
TCATGACCCATACATGTTCCTATAACTATGAGATTATGCAACTCCGTTTACGGAGGAACACTTTGGTACTACCAAACGTCTAACGTAATCGGGTGATTATAAAGGAGTACTACAGGTGTCTCCAAAGGTACTTGTTGGGTTGGCGTATTTGAGATTAGGTTTTGTCACTCCGATTGTCGGAGAGGTATCTCTAGGCCTTCTCGGTAATACACATCACTTAAGCCTTGCAAGCATTACAACTAATGAGTTAGTTGTGAGATGATGTATTACGGAGCGAGTAAAGAGACTTACGTAACGAGATTGAACTAGGTATTGGATACCGACGATCGAATCTCGGGTAAGTAACATACCGATGACAAAGGGAACAACGATGTCGTTATGCGGTTTGACCGATAAAGATCTTCGTAGAATATGTAGGAACCAATATGGGCATCCAGGTTCCGCTATTGGTTATTGACCGAGAATGGTTCTAGGTCATGTCTACATAGTTCTCGAACCCGTAGGGTCCGCACGCTTAACGTTCGATGACAGTTCATTATGAGTTTATAAGTATTGATGCACGAAGTTTGTTGAGTCCGGATGTGATCACGGACATGACGAGGAGTCTCGAAATGGTCGAGACATAAAGATTGATATATTGGAAGCCTAAGTTTGGACTTGGAAGGGTTCGGGTGAAAGCAGGATATTCTGGAACACCGGGGTTACGGAACCCCGAGGTATATGGGCCTTCATGGGCCACAAGGGAGAAGAGGAAGGGCCGGCCAGGTGGGCTGCGCCCCTCCCCTCTAGTCCGAATAGGACAAGGAGAGGCGGCGCGCCTTCCCTCTTCCCCTCCTCAATCCTAATCCAACTAGGAGGGGGAGTCCTACTCGGTGGGAGTAGGACTCCTCCTTAATCTTGCCTCCCCTTGGGCCGCCACCTCCCCTTGTCTCCTTTATATCACAGGCAGGGGCACCCATGACACACAAGTTGATCTCGGATCTTTCCTTAGCCGTGTCGGTGCCCCTTCCACCATATTCCACTTGGTCATATCGTCGCGGAGCTTAAGTGAAGCCTGCGCGCGGAGAAGTCATATCGTCGCGGAGCTTAAGCGAAGCCCTGCGTCGGTGGAGCATCAACATCGTCCTGCGCCGTCGTCTTGTGGAACTCATCCCCGACACTTTGCTGGATCGAGTCCGGGATCGTCATCGAGCTGAGCGTGTGCAGAACTCGGAGGTGCCGTCGTTCGGTGCTTGGATCGGTCGGATCGTGAAGGCGTCGACTACATCAACAGCGTTGTTATAACGCTTCCACTTTCGGTCTCACAGTGCGTGGGCGGACACTCTTCCCTCTCGTTGCTATGCCATCACCATGGTCTTGTGTGATCGTAGGAAAATTTTTGAAATTACTACGTTCCCCAACATATCCATCTTATCCCGGAGCTACTGAACCGCTCCACTGTTCTTATGGACTTGGGATCACTATTGGGATGTCCGTGCAGGATGCAGCCTACTCAATGTTGACTATTATTCGAGCCAGAACTGCTTTGTTGTGCAACACCGATTTCCTCTACATGCTAGCATCCCTCCCTGGGGCGCATGGTTACCTTCAGGGTATGTACAGCGATGCATCCCATGAGGACTCTCTCCTCCGCACCACTACTGAGATGCTGGAAGACAAGGACCGTGAAAATCGGGCCTTGCGTATGGAGCTCTTTAATGCCCGCTCGATCATTTGGGCCACTCACTCGGTTTGCACCTGCCGTGCAAGCGGATACATGGACATGAGGACTTGTACCTGTGCGGGCTGGTCTGCCAGATTTTATGGAGTGGCGTGAGGTAGGAGGCATCACCCCTCCTCGTGGACCTCGCTGCGCCGCCATTTGTTGGACCGCGGCCACATCCGAGTCCCTATGGTCCGCAAGCTCCACAGGACCGTCTGTTCCCGGATGATCATGTTCCGCTTCCAGGCTTGGGTGGTGACTTCTATGAGGACTACTACGGAGCTGTCTGAGTTAGTAGTAGCATCCCTAGTATTGTAATAGTTGTATTTCCACCGTCTGCTGCGACACATGGAATATGACTTAGTGTGTGTCATTCGGAAGTGTAGAAAAATAATGTATAGGAGTTTGGAATGCTTCCGATGAGATGTAACGCCTTTCACTTAGTTGTACTCCGTCGGGCTTGTACTAAACTATGAATGGTGTGTATGACCGTTGGTATATATATGGCAGTTTCTATATTACCATGTCATACGGATGAACATCCCTGCATTCCGTGTTATCCATTACGTTCGCACTTCCTTGCTAAATTCTGCCATCCTGGTTTAAACCGTTGTTTTGTTTCCTAGGATGGTCAACACCATAACAATCCTGCTGCTCCGGAGCAGGGAGAAGCCAGCAGCTAGGAATGTAAATCTGCCTCAACCGCCTTCTTTGGCGAGGTTATGTTGGAGGCAGAACGCAACAAGCGTGAGACCAATCGCTTCTTTGGAGTGGATTGAGCGAGAATACCGCACGCCAGCCAAGGAATGATCTGGTGTCACTCAATGACTTTGTCAAGCTGTATCCACGAAGTTCAAACATTCCGTTGAGCCTCTCGATGCGGATGGTGGCTTCGCAGCATCACCCACAATCTCGTTACGCCAACGTGGCTGAAGCTGATAAGGTTACCTTTGCGCCTATCACCTCGAAGGCCCTGCTAGCCTTTGGTGGGAGAATTATGAGGCTATCTTTCGGTTGGCCAAATCACTACTTGGGCTGAATTCAGTGCCGCTTTCGTGAGCATCACATCCGGAAGGTCTCATGGATGTAAGAGGAAGAGTTCGCAATTTCACCTGGGTAGACTGACTGTGGATGCATACAGCCGTGAGTTTGGAAATCTAGCACGTTATGCCCCTGAAGAGGTTTCTACCGACGCCAAGAAGCAGGCAAGGTTCCGCAAGGGACTTAGCCCCGAGCTTCGCCGTGATCTTCGTCTGCAGAGTGCACCTCCTTCGAAGTTAGTCAACAAGGCTATCGGTCTGAAACCGGACGGTCGACTTTGAAGCTTCACGCATAAGCACTCCGTGACTTTGGTTCTTCATCCGGCTCTGGATCTCGGAGCGCGGGTCTGGATTCAAACACTGCTCGCCACCTGAGTTCACTCCGAGGCCATCCTTTGGGCGCCTCGCCCCAACCAGCGATATGTACCGCCCAAGACTTATGGTGGCCCGCTGCTAATGCTGCTCCACGCCCCAATATGATAACCTGTTTCAAGTGTGGAGAGACGAGCCACTACATCCGTGAGTGTCCCAGAACAACCCGGTCGGATCGGAAAGTCTGTTGGCCGTGGTAAGCCAGCGGAAAGGTGCTCTCGCCAAACCAGCCGCCACCGCTCGTGGCCACGTCAACTATGTTTCAGCCGAGAAACCCATGAGGATCCCAACGTCGTTCTCGACGCGCTCCTTGTTAATTGTCATCCGCAATCTGTTCTTTTTGATCTTGGAGCATCTCATTCATTTATTTACGAGAGCTATGCTCGATTGCACAACACCACATTCTGTGACATGCACACCTCCATGGAAATTCAAACTCCTGGTTCTAGATGGCAAACCTCTAGAATAAGTCATGGGAATGAAATCCTTGTCGACATATTAGTCTTTCTTGCATCTCTAATAGCTCTCAAGTCCTCGGACATAAACATCATCTTGAGTATGGACTGGATGTCAGCCCATTACGCTAAGATTGATTGCTCTACTAGAACTGTTCAACTCACCCATCCTTCGGGCAAGACAGTTAATGTGTTAACCCGAGTGTCTAAGCGTCAGCTATACTCCTTAAATGCCAACCCCCTTCCAGACCTCGAAGATATTCCGATAGTCCGTGACTTTCCGGATGTCTTTCCAGAAGAACTGCCAGGTGTTCCACCTGACAGGGATGTCGAGTTCGTGATAGACCTTGTTCCCGGAACTGTCCCAATCTCTAGAAGACCTTATAAGATGGCACGCCTAGAACTAGCCGAGCTTAAGAAACAACTCGATGAGTCCTTGCAAAAGGGTTTCATCCGTCCTAGTTCATCTCCATGGGCTTGCCCCGTCCTCTTCGTCAAGAAGAAGGATGGAACGGATCGGATGGTTGTAGATTACCGACACATCAACTTGGTCACTATCAAGAACAAGTATCCGCTCCCGGGATCAATGATCTGTATGATCAGCTCGCTGGATCCTTAGTCTTTTCAAGATGGATTTGAGGTTGGGCTACCATCAAATCAAAATCAAAACGGGACATTCCTAAAGCGGCCTTTGTTACTCGTTATGGCCAATCTGAGTACACCGTCATGTCCTTCGGGTTAACCAATGCTCCAGCCACTTTCTCTCGGTTAATGAACTCAATCTTCATGGAGTATTTGGATAAATTAAATAGTGGTATACCTCGATGATATACTCATCTACTCCAAGAATGAGGAAGAACATGCTGAACATCTAAGGCTAGTATTGAAGAAACTTGAGAGCACCGCCTTTATGCCAAATTCTCTAAGTGTGAATTCTGGTTGCAGTGACCTATCTAGGCCATGTAATCTCGGTAAGGGCATTGCTGTCAATCCCGGCGAGTTCAAGCCGTCCTTGACCGGACTCCACCTGAATCGGTCAAGCAAGTTCGGAGTTTCCTCGGTTTAGCGAGCTATTGCCGCCGCTTAACGAGAATTTCTCCAAAGTTGCTAAGCCTCTAACGAACTCCTCAAGAAAGATAAAAAGTTGAATGGGCGCCACAGTGCGAGTTCAGCTTTCGAGGAACTGAAAAGGCGCTCGACATCTGCTCCGTACTTGTTCCACCAGATTTTTCTAAGGACTTTATTATCTATTGCGACGCCTCGCGACAAGGACTAGGTTGCATACTCATGCAAGATCGTCATGTGATTGCCTCGCTTCTCGGCGATTCGTCCACATGAGGATAACTATCCCACACGATCTAGAGCTTGCAGCGATGGTCCATGCACTCAAAACCTGGCGACATTACCTTCTTGGTAATCGTTATGAAATTTACACTGATCACCAAAGTCTGAAATATATCTTCACCCAACGGTTTGAATCTCGAGGCAAAGGCGTTGGGTCGAGTTGATTACAGATTACGACTTAGGAATATCTTACACCCTGTGCAAAGCCAATGTCATGGTGGCGACTAAGTCAAAAATCTTATTGTAACAATCTGATGTTACAACAAAGTCAACCTTTTCTCCACGAGGAATTTTGTAAGCTTAACCTTCACATTGTTCCTGAGGATTCCTTTCCACCACGGTGGCGAAACCTACCCTTACGGATCAGATCATCAAGGCACGGAAGGTAGATCAGGAATTTCCGCATCAAGAGAAACATCAAGAAAGGAGTCGCAGATTGTTTCTCCATTGATGAACAAGGTGTCGTGTTCTTTGGAGACCGTCTAGTGGTTCCCAAGGTGCGCAACTTTGAGGCGATTGATCCTTAAGGAAGCTCATGAATCTCCTCTCACCATTCATCCCGGTAGTACTAAAATGTATCAAGACCTCGCGGAGGTTTTGGTGGACTAGGATGAAGAGAAAATCGCTCAATACATTGCTAATCTGCGGCGTCGTCGTCGAGTTAAGCGAGCATCAACGACCTCTGGTACCCTTCAACCTTTGGCTATTCCCGAATGGAAATGGGATAAAATCGGTATGGATTTCATTACGGGTTTCCCAGGACCAAGAGAGGAATAATGCTATCTTCGTTGTCGTCGATCGTCTTTCCAAAGTAGCCCACTTCCTACCCGTTCGTGAGAGTATAACCGCTAGCCAGCTAGCTGATTTGTACATCTCTTGAATAGTGTCTCTTCATGGTGTTCCATTGGAGATTAACTCGCACCGTGGAAGTCTCTTCACCTCTCGATTTTGGGAAAGTTTCCAAAATGCTATGGAACTCGTCTCTCCTTTAGCACCGCCTTCCATCCTCAATCAAGTGGTCAAGTAGAACGAGTCAATCAAATCTGGAGGATATGCTTGAGCTTCTGTCATCTCTTTCGGCATGAATTGGGAGAAATGCCTTCCATTCGCCGAGTTAAACTTATAACAATAGCTATCAAGCTAGCTTGGGCAAAGCTCCTTCGAAGTTCTCTATGGGCGGAAATGTCGAACGCCTCTTAACTGGTCAAAAACCGGGGAGAGACAACTCTTTGGCCCGGATATGATCCAGGAAGCAGAAGAGCAGGTTCGCGTTATTTGTGAGAAATTGAAGACAGCCCAATCTCGTCAAAAGAGCCAATATGACCGCAAGCATAAGCCTATGGCTTATGAAATTGGCGAGAAGGCTTACCTTCGGTTTACTTCTTTGAAAGGAACCCATCGCTTCGGTATCAAAGGAAAGTTGGCTCCTCGTTACATTGGACCCTTTCGCATTCTTGCCAAACGAGGAGAAGTTGCCTACCAATTGGAATTACCTCTGCATCTTTCCAGAGTCCATGATGTCTTCCACGTTTCTCAGCTCAGGCGTTGCTTCTCGGATCCTATCCGTGGAGTGGACCACGAAACGCTTGATCTCCAAGATAACCTCACCTATCGAGAATATCCCGTTCGTATTCTTGATCAAGCCGAGCGTACCACTCGACGTCAGAATATCAAGTTTCTCAAGGTTCAATGGTCAAACCATTCCGAGCAAGAAGCAACTTGGGAAAGGGAGGATCGTCTTCGACTTGAGTATCCCACCTTTTTCTAGCGGATCCTAAATCTCGGACGAGATTCTTTTGAGTGGGGGTGAGTTGTCACATCCTAGCTAGTCCATGCATTAGTGTGTTGCATCATGTTTAACTTTCATCAGAAATTTGAAATGGGGAAGACAGAACCCCCAGAACCCCTTTTGAATCCAACTAGGGCTCACTAAAATTATTTTCAATGAACCTGAAATGCCCTTCTAAAATGCTCATCACCTTTGCTTTGGTTCAGAGCCTCTGCCAAAAGTGGTGCACAATTTTCTAGGTCATCCTAAGGTTTTGAATTAAATCATAAGTATTTGAGTTTGGGCATTTAAATTATATAAAATATTTCAAATGCCCAAATAATCCCAAACTAAAATGTTCCATGCTGGAAATATTCCAACTAAGGACCAGGTGCAGTTTGGTGAATTTTGGAGCTGTTTAGGTATTTTTAGAAAGTCCACAAAGTTACAGAAAATAGAGAAAGGAAACAGAATGAAAAAAAACGTACCTGGCGCCACTCAACGACCCACCTGCCAGCTCAGCCCAGCCGCCGCGGCAGCGAGCTACTTGGCTTGGCCAGGCAGGCAGGCAGGTGCTCGACGGCGAGCACAGCATGCGTGCCACCCAGCTGGCCGCCGCCTCGCCGCTTTCCCCGCCGAGCTGTCGACGCGGAACGCTCCCACTCTTCCCCCCCGAACCCGCAGACACCTTTCCTCCTCCCGAGCTCCTCCCCCTCGCTCGCCCACGCCATGGCCGACGCCACCGCAGCCGCAGCGTCGCCGTAGTCGCGCTCTCCGTCGTCCTTGCGCCATTCCATCGTGTCTAGGAGCTCCGCCGCCCTCCTCTTCTTCGAGCTAGCCGAGCCCCGAGCGCTCGCGTGGCCCGAGGCCTCTGCACCGACCTCGCCCGACCCCGCCGTCGCCGGAGATCCCCTTCGACGTCACCGCCGCACCAGCTCGTCCCCGACCGCCCCGCTTGCTTCCTCGAGTTCTCCGTGAGCCTAGCTACCTCCCCCTCCTTTCCTTTCTCGCTCCCGAGCTTCGTAGCGACTGCACGGAGCTCACCCGCACGCGCCGCCGCGGAGCTCGTCACCGACGTGCTTCCTGCCATCCACCGGTCACCCCTCGGTGTCTAACATGCTCACCGCGTCGCGTAGAGTCTAACCCACCACTTCACGCACCTCACCGCACCCCGTAGCCACGAGTTCATCATCACCCGAACTCCGGCGACCGCCAAGGTCGTCGCCGGCGCCGTTTCCGGCCACCCCGAGCCTAGCCAACGCCACCAAGAGCTGCGGCTTGCTCCCAGCCACACATAGACGCCTCCGCGGTTCATTTGGTTGCCGGAACGCCCAAAACCACTCTCGCCGCCGCGTCTGGCTCGCCGACGGCTAAACGCCGGCGTAGTTGACCCTGACTTTGACCAGGGCGGGCCCTGGTTGACTCTCCTGAGCCTATGACAGGTGGGCCCCCTACTAATTAACTTAGTTAGTTTAAACTAATTCTAATCAGTTAAGTTAAGTGCTGACATGCGGGACCCACTGGTCAGTTTGACCTGGACGTCCCCGTTGACCTCTGACGTCACCCTGACGCATTGCTGACGCAGTAAATGAATTACTGGAATTATTCTGTTATAGGAAATTCCAGAAAATAGTTCAAACTTCAAAAATTCATAGAAATTAATCTGTAACTCCAAATGCAAAGATTTATATATGAAAAATGATCAGAAAAATTCATTCTATCCATTGGTAAAGGTTTCATGCATGATAGAACAAGTTAACCTTGCTGTTTAAGAAGATTAAGATAATGCACCTTTATGGCTATGTTAAATGAGCTAACATTTGAATCTTTGATTCAAATGAGTTCATCCCTCTTTGTTCCAGCTTGCATTAGGCCAACACACATTCATATTGCCATGTCATAGCATGCATCATATTGTTGCATATTGTCATGTGTTGTTTATTTTCGGTGTGTCTTTTGTGATAGGTTACGCCTCAGGATAATCCGAATATCCATCTGAAGGCGAGTATCCTACCACCACTACATCAGGCAAGCAACCCATTGATCATTCCGATACAAACCCATGTTCTCGCTTCTGCTCTTGTTTACTGCATTAAGAATACGCGATTCAAACTGTTGTGTGATGCGGTAGTTGAACCCACTTCCTTTGCATGACCTGTCATTGCCACAGTAACTAGATGAAACCCACTAGTATGTGTAGGAGTTGATTGAGCCATGTTTGTGATTCCTACCATGCTATGTTTGCTATGCTTAGAGTTGTGTCAGGTCTGGCTCATCGGGATGATGAACTGGAGTGAAAGGTTGTGTCGGGTTCGAGAGTGAACGTGTTGAACACGTTTTGGTAAAGGTATCGATGAGAGGCCATGTAGGAGTACATGATGGGTTGTTTCATTGAAGCCGTCCCTAAGAACTGAGTTCTGTGTTTGTGATCCATGCAACAGTTACTACCACGCATTGGGCCCGAAACCAATGGACCCTCTCGGCTTCTTAACCACCCTTGTTCTCTGTCCAGGAGTTGCAACTAGTTTCTGGTGTTTGTAGGTTATGTGTTGGAGGCCGTGCGTAGCGCTGACCCTAGGGGTGGGCTATGATGCGGTAGATACACCGTGGCCCGGTGTACCGAATGCCCGTTTGGTATCTTGGGAACCCTGCACACATCGTTCGGGGCCGTATGTGGAAACCTCGGCCGGACTCCCTGCGGATGGAACCTGAATAGGCGATAAACCTGGACTAGAGACTTGAGTGTTTAGGTAGGTGTGGCCGACACCCACGTTGGGCTTCCGCTTGAAGGTTGCAGTACATGTCGTGTAAACGCGGTAAGTGGTGAGCGTGTGTGAAGAAGTACACCCTGCGGGGTTAATATGATCTATTGAATAGCCGTGTCATGGAGAAGGACTTCTGGGTTGCCTATACAGTTCATAGACAAGTAAATGGATACTACTAAAAGCCTCAAGATAAGTGTGAGTGCCGCGGATGGCCCTCTCGTGGGTTGACGAGAAAGGATCCACGGTGGTGTATTGTGATGGTGATTAGTGGACTCGTGTGCGACAAATGCTTTTCAAGTGGTGTCACGTAGGATAGCTTAGCCAAGAGTCAAAGCTGGCTTGCTGCAATAACTCCACCACCTTCTTGAGAATGTGCATGTATGATAGGATTCTGTTGTAAGACTTGCTGAGTACCTCAGTACTCATGTTTGCTTAATTAATGTTTTCAGAGGACAACACTGCCCCCTCCGATGGGTTTTATGTAGACCTTGGCGTCGACAGTGAACCAGCCACCGGTGGTGATCCAAGGCTTGTGAAGGGCCCTTTGTAGATAGAATGGCTTCAACAAGCTTTCTTTCTTTTTAGAGTCTGTACTCAAACTAGTTTGCTTCCGCATGTGCTTGTATGTTTGTATGACTTGAGTGTTGGGTCATGTGACCCCTATCTGTATGGATATGCTATGTATGGCTCCTCAGAGCCTCTTAAATAAAGTACTTTGAGTTGTAGAGTTTTGTTGTGATGCCATGTTGTATGTACTCATATCGGGCATATTGTGTGTATGATTGAAATGCTTGGTATGAGTGGGATCCGACAAACTAGTTGTTTATCCTTGGCAGCCTCTCATATGGGGAAATGTAGTCTCGTGCTTCTGAGCAATAGTAGTCCGCTACAGCCAGGTTCACCGGAGTCCTGCTAGCCCAGCACTACTGCTTGGACACTTGACTGGCCGGCATGTGTTTCACTTCGTTTCTATGTCTGTCCTTGAAATGTCACGCGGTGATATTCGAGTCCTGCCTAGCCTGCTACAGCCGGGATACGGAGTCCTGTTAGCCAGTGCTACAGCCAATTCATCGTTGATGACCAACATGCTCGATGTGATTCATGTATGCCTGTCCCCATGGGTTAGCGCCGCTTTGGGTTCACGACTAGCCATGTCGGCCCCGGTTCTTTGTCATATGGATGCTAGCGACACTATCATATACGTGAGCCAAAAGGCGCAAATGGTCCCGGGCCATGGTAAGGCGACACCCATGGGAATACCGTGCGTGAGGCCGCAAAGTGATATGAGGTGTTACCGGCTAGGTCGATGTGACTTGGAATCGGGGTCTTGACAATCTCATCGTCTTCGGTATCCATGACCTTACTCTCGGACTCGGAGCTCGAAGACGACTATGAATCATCGAAAAACCCATCTACCGTTGGATCCATCTACATAAATTGTGAATCCTATGTCATCTACATAAATCTATGAGCCCCTAGAGTAGTGTATATTAAAAAACTGGGGAAAAAACTTTGGGCAAGTCGTCAAACACCTTGAGGTCGCGTGGCGGAAGAGGTGGCATGGCCGGACGGCAGGAAGCGTGTGCGAGGCTGCGGCGAAGCATGGGAGATCGGGGAATGGCTCATTGGAGGCGAGCAAGGCCGAATAGCGGTTGTCCGGGGGTGGAAGTGGCACAAAACAACAGCGGTGCGGGGATGTGGGTGGTGGCGGAAGGGAGGATGCATCCTGAAATGTCTGTGGCGCCAAAAATGGACACCCGCGGGCTCAATTTGGAATAGACTCCCACAAATATAGCGTTGGAGCGCGGGGTGGTGATTCTGCTAGACCCTTTTTTCGGCCAAAACCTCCATAGTAGTGGTTATTATGACGATCGGGAATGACGACTTTGCTAGAGTTGCTTTTACGTCTTTTTTAGATAGTAGAGATAGGCCCCGTTACCCGGTTCAACTGAAAATCATAATCATGTGCTAATTATAAGCTCAACTATAGCACAAGTCGCACACATAATAATGTGCTTGTCCTTACCAAAACAAAGCTTCTTCTCGTGGGGGGTGTTAAACTGGCATGTGGGTTTCTCCCCTGAAAAGTCGACTACAAAATGATCTAAGGCGAATATCGTCTGTATAGGTTAGCCTGCTCCCAGCAAAGACACGGTGATTCCACTAGATGTTCTACATAAGATAGATTAGGTGGCCAACTACGTACACCGGATGTGCATTTGAATGCATAGCCAGGGTATCCTCTCACTAGAAGTTGTTACTCTGGGTCGTCGTGGCAGGCTGGTTACATGTACAGTCGTCTATGATGATAAATAAATCAGCGGAAACCAATATCTAACGTCATATGATTACAGGCGATTGATATTCTTAACTCATCGCAACCGAGTCAATATAAAGAAGAGTTGTGTGACAGTCGACTAGGCATCAGCAGTGATGGTTGAGGCTGCTTGCCTAATTAATTAGTTAATCTCTTCTTGATTCCGACTGATAAACAATTAGTACCTTTCATTAAGGAATGGCGTGAGGATAAACACGTATAACTCCGAACAAAGTCAAACATCTGGTTCTTGGGTTAGATAATGACTGATTCAATTCAACTAGTTAGGTAATTTTCTCTTGGTTCCGTATACGGAACCCTGTTCCATTTCTTTCGCCACAAGTTGCTTCAGAGAAGGCCCAACAACCATAACCATCTTGAAGGTAATTTCTGGATCTCTGTCTCTGATCTCTCAACCCAAGCTTTGTTACGGTTCAAATTTTGATTTGCCGGTTTTGGTTCATACATAGCTCTGTGTCCTAATGTTATTCAAATTTTGATTGGCCGGTTTTGATTCATCCATAGCTCTGTCTCCTAATGTTATCTAGCTTCCCTATTTTGTTGTTTCTCATGTGTACACCACATCTTCTTGTGAGTAATCAAGTGCTATCCTTTTCCATGGACAAATCTTTGGTTAAAGCTAATAATGGCGGTAGGCTGGTGATGATACTTGGTTTCTCTTTGTTACAGCAACAGATCCGAAGGAATGGCCATGATCCTGCATGCCTTGGCATCCAACGTGCTAAACATGTTAATGGAGGTAGGAAAAAAAGAGGTGGGCTTGCTTCTCGGAGTCTCCGGTGAGAGAGTGAATTGCAAAAAACATCGACATTGAAGGCTAGAGTTGCAGAAATGACAAGTCTGTAGTTTTGTGCCCAAAAACACTAATTCCCAGGCTAAATTTTTGCAGAAAACACTAGTCGCTCTGTTCGGTCGTTTTAAGTGGGATTATGACAGGTGGGTCCCACTTTTGTCGACGTGGCATCATTGTTGATCCGTTTGGCTCGTTTGACGCCGTCAGAAGCCGTTCGCGGGCCGTCTCGAGCCGGAACCGGTGAAATGGTCCACCCCGCGACTCGTTACAGGCCCACCCACCCCAACCCTCATTCGCCCCCGCTCTCAGCTCGAACTCATTCGCCGCCGTCGACCCGTCCACATCTCCGACCGCCGTCGCCGCCGCCGCCATCGCGTCGCCATGGTTTCCTGGAGTGAGGATGATGACAGCAGTGAGAACTATTACCAGTACGCCACCTCTGGTTCAGACGACGGCATCGTGAAGGTGAGTTGGTAGAAATAGGGTTAGGGTTAGGATTTGGGGATTTTCCTCTTGAGCTAAATCTGAACTTTCCTTCCCAAATCTCTTGCTCTCCTTTGCACATGCAGATGCCTGCTACGACGGATGACTCTGAATTTGAGGGCAATGATTTTGTTTTGTGCCGTGAACACGGGGTGCGAGCAGAAAGACTTGTTGCTTTTGAGAGCATCCATACTGGCAGGAGGTTCCTTGGCTGTGCTGTGAAGGTATGTGTCAAATTTCTGCTGATTAGGTGTTGTGGTCTAATCATTTGGTCATTGTTTAGTACTTAATTTGGTAGTTAGCAGATCTGGCTTGTTAGTTAGGCTGTTTAAATATTTTCCCATTGTGGTCTAATCATTTGGTCATTGTTTAGTTCATATTTGCTTATTGGGTCAGTTAACTCATTGTATTTATGTGAGCATATGTGCATAGTGTTGTGGCATTTTCATTTGTTTATATGTGAGCATATGACAGTGTGGATCAGTGAGGTCATTTGTTAATATGTCAGCATGTGACAGTGTGGAGCAGTGAGGTTTGTTTATATGTCAGCATGTGGATGGGGTTGGAAGCAGTCATTAAAAATTCTTATTAAGTACTGCTGGCCTAGTTGCTTTTAGTTAGTAAGCACTCATTTAGATTGCCTAATTGTTGGTACTTGTTGGAGTGCCTACTTGTTATTAGTAAAGAATTCATCTTGGCATGTAGCTTTTATCTTGCTCTTTAACACTGTAATTGAACAGGATGGTAAAAACTGTGGACTTGTTGAATGGATTGATCCATCTTGGCCAGCTACAATGGAGAATGCACTATCCAAGTTGTGGGATATGTATGAACAGTCCCAGAGAGACATGAATGAGGACAATCTGATGAACTCATTTGCTGTGCACTCACTGACACAAGAGAAGATCAAGCTGCAGGCCAATTATGAAAAGTTGGTTGGAGATGTTCAATCCCTTTTGGATGAGAATGAGAGGAGGGCCCAGATGGAAAGGAAGCCTGATGAGAGCAAGCTCCAAGAGAAGTATGACATGGTTAAGCAGCTGACAGTATCTCAAGCCACTGTCATTAGGAACATGAAGTTGAAGCTTGCTGAAGAGAAGACTAAGTTGCAGGCCCGCATTGATGAGCTTGAGAAGGTTGTGGAGCAGAGCAAGGCCAAGATGAATGGGATCAAGGCAATCTTAGCTGAATGAGCCACACTGGGCAATAATGGTCATTGAGTTCATGGTCATGTATGGATCTCCTCATTACTTATGTAATGGTCATGTATGGATCTCCCAATTATGCTACTTATTAGTCATGTATGGATCTCCAAATTATGCTACTTATTAGTTATGTAATATTCATGTATGGATCTCCCAGTTATGGTACTTATTAGTTATGTATTGCTTATCTATGGATCTTCCAATATGATTAATGTGATGAATTTAGGTGGTTTTTTCGACGTCGAGCCACCCTAGACTCATTTAGGTGGTTTTTCGATGTCGAGGCACCCTAGACTCATTTAGGTGGTTTTTTCGACGTCGAGCCACCCTAGACTCATTTAGGTGGTTTTTCGACGTCGAGGCACCCTAGACTCATTTATGTGGTTTTTTCGACGTAGAGCCACCCTAGACTCATTTAGGTGGTTTTTCGACGTCTAGGCACCCTAGACTCATTTAGGTGGTTTTTCGACGTCTAGGCACCCTAGACTCATTTAGGTGGATATTCGACGTCGAGGCACCCTAGACTCATTTAGGTGGTTTTTTCGACGTCCAGCCACCCTAGACTCATTTAGGTGGATATTCGACGTCGAGGCACCCTAGACTCATTTAGGTGGTTTTTTCGACGTCGAGCCACCCTAGACTCATTTAGGTGGTTTTTCGACGTCTAGGCACCCTAGACTCATTTAGGTGGTTTTTTCGACGTCCAGCCACCCTAGACTCATTTAGGTGGATATTCGACGTCGAGGCACCCTAGACTCATTTAGGTGGTTTTTTCGACGTCGAGCCACCCTAGACTCATTTAGGTGGTTTTTTCGACGTCCAGCCACCCTTGACTCATTTAGGTGGATATTCGACGTCGAGCCACCCTAGACTCATTTAGGTAGGTTTTCGATGTCGAGGCACCCTAGACTCATTTAGGTGGTTTTTTCGATGTTGAGCCATCATGCATTCAAGTTCAACAAGCATCAACAAGATGCATTCAAGTTCAACAAGCATCAACATCATGCATTCAAGTTCAACAAGCATCAGAAGGCAACAAAAGGCATCAAGTAACATCAACATCCAGCATGAAGTTCAACAGCCAACATAGGCATCAAATTCAACAAACCTGCCAACAAAGAATCTAGTTCAACAGCAAACATAGGCATCAAATTCAACAAACCTGCCAACAAAGCATCTAGTTCAACAGCCAACATAGGCATCAAATTCAACAAACCTGCCAACAAAGGCATCTAGTTCAACAGCCAACATAGGCATCAAATTCAACAAACCTGCCAACAAAAGGCATGAAATTCAACATCTAGTTCCCAGAAGCATATAGATACTCCTTCATCTTGTAGGAAACTGTCCTCTTCCTTCCAGTCTGTCTTGGAGCATGAAATGTTCCCCTATGGCCTGCAGCAGATGTAGAAGATGCACCAGCTTGGGTAGTTTTCTTCCTAGGAGACCTCCTTGGAGGAGCAGTAGATGCTGGGGTAGCATTCTTCCTTGGAGACCTCCTGGGAGGAGCAGTAGGTGCAGTAGCAGTAGGTGCAGCTCTCCTCTTTGGAGGAGCAGTAGGTGCAGTAGGTGTACTTGCAGCAGGTGCAGCTTTCTTCCTGGGAGGAGCAGTCCCAACATCTGTTGTAGATGGAGATGGCCTCTTCCTTGTTGGTGCAGCAGCTGTAGATGAAGCAGAAGCATTTGACCTGTTTGGCTGCATTTATAAAACAAAAACAATAATTCAGACATAACTACAATTCTATTTGTGCCCACATTGAGACATAACTGCAAAAACACAAACAAAGATTCTTAGCTAACCTGATGTTGGTTTTGTCTCATTGCAAGAGCTGGTTTCAAGGGCTTGGAGCACACAGTGTATCTGTGCCCCACAAGTTTGCAGTTGCTACAAGTAATGGATGCCATCCTAGATGTATCTCTTGGTGCTGGCTTCTCAAATGGGTTTTTCCTCCTCTTTGTTTGTTGCTTCCCTACTTTGTCTCTGAAAACTGGAGGCTCTATGTCCTGAGTTCTTGTCCTTGGCCACAGATTTGGACCAGGGACAGGAAATATGATATGCCCATATGCTTTTTGGTACATTGCCTTCTTGAAGAAATCATCAACAAAGTCTTCAGGTTGCAACTTAGCCTTCACAATTGCAGAAACTGCATGATTGCAAGGCATAGCAGTCATATCCCATTTCCTACATCCACATGTGAAAGATCGAGGATGTCGCCTAGAGGGGGGGGGGGTGAATAGGCGCTTTAAAATAATTACGGTTTAGGCTTGAACAAATGCGGAATAAACCTAACAGTTAATTTGTCAAGCACAAAACCTAAAACAACTAGGCTCACCTATGTGCACCAACAACTTATGCTAAGAAAGATAATCAACTATGTGATAGCAAGATATATGACAAGGAACAATATGGCTATCACAAAGTAAAGTGCATAAGTAAAGGGCTCGGGTAAGAGATAACCGAGGCACGCGGAGACGACGATGTATCCCGAAGTTCACACCCTTGCGGATGCTAATCTCCGTTTGGAGCGGTGTGGAGGCACAATGCTCCCCAAGAAGCCACTAGGGCCACCGTAATCTCCTCACGCCCTCGCACAATGCAAGATGCCGTGATTCCACTAAGGGACCCTTGAGGGCGGTCACCGAACCCGTACAAATGGCAACCCTTGGGGGCGGTCACCGAACCCGTACACTTTGGCAACCCTTGGGGGCGGTCACCGGAACCCGTCAAATTGCTCGGGGCGATCTCCACAACCTAATTGGAGACCCCGACGCTTGCCCGGAGCTTTACACCACAATGATTGAGCTCCGAACACCACCAACCGTCTAGGGCGCCCAAGCACCCAAGAGGAACAAGCTCAAGGGCACCAAGCACCCAAGAGTAATAAGCTTCTCAACTTGTCACTTCCACGTATCACCGTGGAGAACTCAAACCGATGCACCAAATGCAATGGCAAGGGCACACGGAGTGCCCAAGTCCTTCTCTCTCAAATCCCACCAAAGCAACTAATGCTAGGGAGGAAAATGAGAGGAAGAACAAGAAGGAGAACACCAAGAACTCCAAGAACTAGATCCAAGGGGTTCCCCTCACATAGAGGAGAAAGTGATTGGTGGAAATGTGGATCTAGATCTCCTCTCTCTTTTCCCCCAAAAACTAGCAAGAATCCATGGAGGGATTGAGAGATAGCAAGCTCGGAGAAGGTCAACAATGGAAGAACACGAGCTCAAAAGGATAAGGTTCAATGGGAAGAAGACCCTTTTTATAGGAGGGGAAAATCCAACCGTTACCCCACCGAACAGCCCGCCAGAGCGGTACTACCGCTAGGGAAGGGCGGTACTACCGCTGAGGGCGGTACTACCGCTCCCTATCCAGCGGTACTACCGCGCTAAAGAGAACGACCGGCCATTGGCCCCAGAGCGGTACTACCGCGGGAGTAGAGCGGTACTACCGCTCAGAGCGGTACTACCGCTTCTACTGCTGCTCTTAGTGCCGCAAAACCCGACACGAGAAAACACATTCGAGAATCGAGGCGGAAGTAGCCCAGACGCACAGCGGTACTACGGCCTAAACTCCCAAGCGGTACTACCGTTCGGAGAGCGGTACTATCGCTGAGCTGCATTATCGCTCAAGAGCGGTACTACCATTGAGGAGCTTCAGCAGTACTACCGCGAGGGTCACGGTACTACCGCTGGCACCAAACTTAAGACAAAGAATACTCCAGAAAACCAGAACTGCCGTAACTTCTTCATATGAGCTCCGAATTGAGCAAACTCAAGCTTGTTTGAAACAAGACGACGAGTAGCATCAAAACAGCGAGTGAAACCTCCAACCGTGAAGAGGCAGGGGAGGTATGCTTAGCAAACAAAGGAGTGAAACCTCCAAACGAGAAGAACCGGCATACCCTCCAACATCGAAAACATCATAGAAGATGCATGAGAACTCCGTTTTCGATGAACTCGAGCTTGTCATAAAAATGACCATAAGCTCCAAATCTCACAAGGAGAAGAACCAAACAAGAACCAAAAATATGATGCAAGGATGCAATGGTTTGAGCTCTCTACGAATGATACGATCAAGCTACTCATCGAGAGCCCCCCTTGATAGTACGGCTATCGATCCTATAACCCGGTCTTCCACAACTACCATGAGACCGGTAAAATAGAAAACCTATCAAGGGCAAACCTTTGCCTTGCACACGGTCCACTTGAGCTAGATGATGACGATCTTGACTCCCTCAAGTTGGACCACCTTTCTTGATTATGTTGGCTCGAAGAAGACAAGTTGATTGCTCCCCATACTCCACTATGGGTGAGCCACTCTTCCAACATCTTCACAAGTCCATTGTCACCACAATGGACGGCAAGCTTCAAGCACTTGATCTCTTCGTGATGCATCACTTGAACTTGCACACCGCAACCTAACCCCACAAAGAACTCTCACGAAGACCATGGGTTAGCACACAAAGCGTAATGGACAATGCTTACCATACCATGGGATCACTTGATCCCTCTCGGTACATCTTCTACGCTTTGTGAGTTGATCAACTTGATTCACTCTTGACTTAGTCTTGATCAACCTTGAACCTTTCCAACTCTCTTCGTTTGGATGATGTCTTGAAGGTAAACACGAAGGATCACACAATCTTCTTCTTCAAGACATGCTTGCAATAAGCTCAACATTCGCATGACCAATCTTTGGATAATTCCTTAATAGCACCTTGGTCAGCACATAAACTCCTTGAAACCAACACATGGACTTCAAGAAATGCCTATGGACAATTCCTTCAAATATAACTCAATGCAACCATTAGTCCATAGAGAATGTCATCAATTACCAAAACCACACATGGGGGCACCGCATGTCCTTTCAACATGTTCTGTGCAGCAAGTTGACTGAGTAGGTGTTATCTCCACTACTAACTTGGTAAATGTTAGGACCAGCCATCAAAGATTGGCACCACCTTGAGTTGTACTTTGCCTCCTCTAACATCTCTGCATATGTTGGGCAAATCTCCCAATTTGCTGTCTCTGTCTTGGTTCTATTGGTGTTAAACTTCACCATCAATTTAGTCCTAATTCCTTCCAGGATGGTGTTTATTGGCTTGCCTCTAACATCTAGTATCATTTTGTTAAACACCTCACTGATGTTGTTCACAACTAGGTCTGTCTTGCAGGTTAAATCCATTGCATGTCTAGCCCATGTATGAACTGGTACTTTATTAAGCCATGCCCAAGCTGCCTTACACTCTCTTTTCAAATCATTCATTGCAGCTAGGTGTTCATTCTTAGTATAAGAGTAGCTAGCTGCACCCATGTGTTTCTTTAGTTCATCACCTCTAAAACCAGCTGTTTGGAAATTCTGATATATGTGTCTAAGGCGGAATCTTTGTGGACAATTGGGAAATACATGGTTTACTGCATTTAAAAGGCCCTGTTGACAGAATATGAACTAGAGCTAAATATTTGGTCAATTGAATAGTTCACAATGCAATGTGCACATGAAATCTGACAGAACAATATAACCAGGTGTAGAACAATAGAACTATGAAATATGAGAAGAGAAGTTTACCTTTTGCCTATCACTAATGATAGTATAGTACCCAAACTTTCCACTCTCTCCACCAAGTGCATCTTTCAGTTGTGTTAAGAACCAGGTCCAGCTGTCTTTGTCCTCTTTGTCAACAACTCCAAATGCTATAGGATATATGTTGTTGTTTCCATCCCTTCTGTTGCAGCAAGGATCTGCTGACTGTTGACACTTGATAAAACAACCATCTACCCCTTCAAAGTGACAAGCTGTGAGAAGACAATGTATTTAATGTGGCCAAATAAAATACAGAGACACAATTTACAACACAATGTACCTATGAATGGCCTACATCCATCTAAAAACCCTTCTTTGCAAGAATTAAGATAGTAGAACAGGCCATGGAACCTTGGGTTCTTGCTTTGGTGCTCTGGCAGATGCTTAGTGGTCACAACACATCTACTTCACAGGTTTGTGTCCAAAACAGCCTGCAAGTAATCTCTAATCCTAATGTATTGACCTCTCTGGTCTCCTTGGACAACCTTCAATGCTTGTTTCCTGGCCCTATAGGCCATGTGGGTTGAGATCTCTACTCCATATTTCTTCTTCAAATTCTGCATAATTGTGGTGATTGGTGTGCCAATATCAATTCTCAAAGATATCCTCACACTGGTGCCACCCATTTTGTTTGTGACCTTGGTATTCTCTGCTCTTCATGGGCATGTGTGCAGAAAATTAGCCTTTCTTATTCCAAAAGTACTTTCATTTGCAAGAACAGAAGCTGCAATGTAGAAAGGACATTTAACATTAGTGCAGAGACTATGATCTTTGTCGTTGCAGGTTTACAGGAACTCATAGTTCCTATTCTGACTTATGTGAAATGTCTGGAGTGCTCTCCTAAATTGGTACACATTAAGGAAACAAAGTTTTCTACAAAACTGCTCCTCTGCGTTCTCTCTTTCTTCACTGTACCACTTCCTTGGTTGTGCTTTATATGCTCTGCTCTTCCTTCCGTTGGGAAGAATATAAGGTGCATTCTCAGCTCCATCATCATATTCCTCCTTCAAATCACCTACTTCTAGCTCCTCATCTGATGATGGTGCCCACACATCCTCAAATCTTTGCTCCAAGCTTGAATGTGACCTCTTGGTTGGCCCTTTTCTTTTTTCCTTCCTCTTGGGTGGATCATGTTGTTGCTCCACCTGCTCCTCCTCCTCCTCATGCTCCTCAACTTGCTCCACTTGCTCAGCCTCCTCAACTTTCTCCACTTGCTCCTCCTCATCTTCCCCATACACTTCATCCACATCAGTGTCTCCTTCAAAATGAAGGAGTGGGTCCTCTCTCTGCCTCCTAAATTCATTAAGCCTGTTAAGAAAGTCCTCATCTGCATCCAGATCAGAGTCATCTTCAGTTGGAAGAACTGGTAGTTTTTGCTTAACCATTTGAACATGCTCAGATGCCTCCTTATGTTTCCTAAAGTTCTCAATCTTGGTTCTCCTCTTGAGCTCCATTAGTGTCTCCTGCTCATCTTGCTCCATAGCAATATGTAAGTTTGAGCTCTGCTGTGTGGCAAAGAACTGAAGTGGCTCTGACTGCCTCTGTTTCTCAGGCGATCTGAAAAGAACTCCAGAAGGGTTGACTTCATAGACAGGTTTTTCTCCTAATTGACTCAAAGGAACCTGCTCCTCATACAAATAACCTGAATTCAAATCTGCAGGTCTTGGATCGTGGCCCTAATCACTTTATCAAATTCAAGATACCTCATCCTTACTAGCAATATGGTCAAGCATTTCATCGACCATGTCATCATCAGTAATTTCTACCAATCCTTCAATACCCACACCAGGCTCCTTCACAAAGTAAATGTAATCATTCAGCCCATATCCCTCTGTCTCTATTAATGCTACCAAATTGTGATATGTGATGTCTGAAATGCATAGGGATCTCTCGAAGTTATCTCTTTCATGGAAGTGCATTCTAACTTCCCAAACAGCATCATCCAAACTACACAACAAGATAAAACAAAAATTCTAATTAACAATGTTGTAATTAACAATGTTGTTATTGCCACTGCTTTAATTAACAATGCATAACTACAAAATAAGCTACTCTAATTTGACATTTATTGCCACTGCTATAATTAACAATGGATAACTACATATGTAGATACTCTAATGTACTGCCCATAATAAAATCAAATTCAGTGTTTCAGTGTATAACTACAGATGTAGATAAACTAATCTTCTACTGTAATGTACATAATTAACAGTGCATATTAACAAAATAAGCTACTCTAATGTGTTCAGTGTCTCAGTACAGCGCAAGATCCAGCTGCCGAATAATCAAATGGACTATTTCAGTACAACCCAAACTAGGGTTTCACACTGCTAATCAAAATAACCACACATAGATACAGCCCAAGATCCTGCTGCTGAATCCTAACCCTACCTCTAACCCTAACCCTAGAATCTGTACAAATGAGGTAAACTTACTAGACGCCGCCAAATGACGAGCCCCACTGGTGGCTTTGCGTCGGATCCGCCTTCACGGCCCTGGCCCAAGATCTAGCCGCCCTTGAACTCGGCGAGTGCCGGGCTGGGTTGGGGCTGCTCTCCGAGGGCGGGGTTTGAGCTGCCGCCTGAGATCCGCCTCCGGTGGTCTGTCGTCTCCGCCACCGGCAGCCCACCATGATCACCGCCGCCACTCGCCGTCGTCATGTCTGAGGAGAGAGGGGGTGCGGAGAGAGGGTGCGGGGGAGGGAAAGAGAGGGTGCGGGGGAGGATGCAGACAGAGGGATAGCGGGGGTGGACCGGTCAAATGGGTTCCGGCTCGAGATGGCCCGCGAACGGCTTCTGACGGCGTCAAACGAGCCAAACGGATCAACAGTGACGCCACGTCGACAAAAGCGGGACCCACCTGTCATAATCCCACTTAAAACGACCGAACAGAGCGACTAGTGTTTTCTGCAAAAATTTAGCCGGGGAATTAGTGTTTTTGGGCACAAAACTACAGACTTGTCATTTCTGCAACTCTAGCCTTCAATGTCGATGTTTTTTGCAATTTACTCCCGGTGAGATCAATAGGATGCGCGTTCAGCTCCAGGACCTCTGGAACTTCTTGACGGATGCTGACAGAAGGCGCATCACCGAGAATAGTGTGCAGGGATGGGTGACAGAGCTCAAGGGTGTCATGTACGAAGCAACCGACATCCTTGACCTCTGCCAGCTCAAGGCCATGGAACAAAGTCCATTACCATCACACAAAAGGGGTGCTTCAACCAATTATTCTCCTGCATGCGCACTCCCCTCTTCACCCATGATATCGGCAGCCGCATCAAGGTGCTTAACCAGAGACTAGACAACATTAAGGAGCGGAGTGCTGCCTTTAGCTTCATCAACCTCAGCTCCTACGATGACCATGGTAGCAAAGTACATGCCTCACATGTTGCCTTTCCCAGCTGCGAGACGTCAGGGGAGCTTGACCGGTCGGGTGTGGTCGTGGAGAAGATCGAACAGGATACGAGAAAGCTGGTGGAGATCATGTTGACTAGAATCAAGGGGGGAACGAGCCATGCAGACGGCAATGTCATGGTTTTAGCTATTGTGGGTGTCGGCGGGATCGGCAAGACCACTCTCGCCTAGAAGGTCTTCAACGACGAGGCTATCCAAAGTGAGTTCGACAAGACAATATGGGTCAGCGTCAATCAAGACCTCAACGAAGCTGAGCTGTTGAGGAGAGCCATCATTGAAGCAGGGGGAGACCATTCACATGCTGGAAATGCAAAGGCCACGCTTCAACAAGTCCTCAAGGATACCTTGACAGGGAAGAAGATCTTGCTAGTGATGGATGATGTTTGGAATAATATAGCATGGGAGGATGTGCTCAAAACACCGCTTGTTAATGGGGCCGCTTCAGGTAGCCGAGTCCTGGTCACCACTAGAGATGAAAGAGTCGCCCGAGGGATGAAAGCTATACCTCCCTACCACCACATCGACAAATTAGATGCCGATGATGCTTGGTCCTTGCTCAAGAAACAGGTCAGTACTAATTAACTAGTAACCCTTCTTTTAGAAGATCTTTTTTGTCTCTTGCCTTTGCACTCTTAACCTTAATAATATGCCCGTCCCAAAAAAATCATTGATTTAGTACTACAACTTTATACTAACTTTGTACTAAATCAGCGACACTTATTTTGGGATGGAGGGAGTAGCTATTTAATTCACTATCACATTTTGACTGGAGGTAGTAGTGAAATTCAAGGAACCATTGCTTCATTACTTTTGTAAATAAATAAACATAGACTATCGATCATGGTAACACTCCCTTGGTTTAAGTAATGTAAAGGATTATGGAGGCAGCTTTAATTTGATTTTTCCTCTTGGTGAGCTTAGTAGCTAGTTGACAAAATTATAACTTATATATTGATGATTGAGTCATGTGGGCTTGAATTGCCTGCAGGTAGCTGCAACTGAGATGGATGAGTCTGATATTGCTGTACTAAAGGGTACTGGAATGGAAATTGTATCAAAATGTGATGGCTTGCCGCTCGCAGTCAAAGTGATGGGAGGGCTCTTGCGTCAGAAAGATAGAAATCATAGTGACTGGGGTAAGGTCTTGAATGATTCTGCATGGTCGGTTGTTGGAATGCCTGAAGAGCTAAACTATAATGTATACATAAGCTATGAAGATCTATCTCCTTTCCTGAAGCAATGCTTTTTGCACTACTCCCTTCTCCCTAAAAACATAGTCTTTGGTAGCAATACAATTGTTGGGATGTGGATCGGCGAAGGATTTGTCCATGGAAGCTCATCAGATGACCTAGAAGAACTTGGGAGACAGTACTATAAAGAGTTGATCTTGCGAAACCTCATAGAGCCGCACAACAAGACTATCAATCAATATCATTGCATCATGCATGACGTTGTTCGCTCATTTGGTCAATGCATGTCACAAGATGAAGCATTAGTAGCTCATATTCGAGAGACTTCCACAATTACTAAACTTGGTTCCCAAAAGTTTCTTCGCTTATCTATAGAAACTGGAGGATCTGAATCAGGTAAACTGAAGTGGAGCATGTTACAAGAGCAGAAGCATCTAAGGACACTAATATCAGCTGGCCAATTTGAGATCAAGGCCAATGAGACATTGATTAATTTTTCAAGTCTACATACTTTGCACATTCAGTCCGCAAACATTGCTGCATTGGTTGATCATATATATCAACTCAAGCACTTGAGGTATTTGTATGTATGAGACACTGACATATTTAGGCTGCCATATAACATCGGAGAGATGAAAATTTTGCAGCTCCTTGACCTTAGGAGTTGTAGAAATTTGGAGAAGCTTCCTAGTGGCATTGTAAAACTAGGACACCTAGGTATCTTAACATGAATGAAACTAGTAAAGATGTCACCATACCTCGGGGGTTTCGTGGGCTAACAAATATGAGGGTACTTTTCGGGTTTCCAGGCCACGTGGATGGTGAGTGGTGTAGTTTGGAAGAGTTGGGCCCTCTTTGTGAGCTAAGGAAGCTTGGTTTGAACAGTTTGGAGAATGTATATGATGCCTCATCTGCTGAAAAGGCAAGGTTGTGTGAGAAAGTGCACCTTACCAAGCTGATCTTATGCTGCAGTAGTAGGACAGATGGCGATGGGTTGGTGGAAGAGGAAGAAGGCATCTCTGAGGAAGAGCAAAGAAAATCATAGGGTTGTTTGATGAGTTGTGCCCTCCACCCTGCTTAGAACACCTGGAAATTGAAGGATATTTTGGCCAACGGCTACCAAGGTGGATGACGTCCACATCTACAACGGCCCTGAAGAGCTTAAATACTCTCTGGATTGATGACCTGATTTGCTGCTTCCATCTGCCTGATGGTTTATGTGAGCTCCCATACTTGCAATTGATCCATATCTGCCATGCTCCAGCAATCAAGCATGTTGGTCCTGAATTCATGCAACTCTGCCATCACCACGGTCATCCTCCTTCCAAGACAATGGTTGCATTTCCCAGATTGAACAAGCTAGACTTAAAAGAAATGGTGCAATGGGAGGTATGGGAGCGAGAAGAAGAAGTGAAAGCCATGCCCGTTTTGGAGGAGGTTCAGCTCAAGCATTGCAAACTGAGGTGCCTTCCTCCAGGTCTTTCCTGTCATGCAAGGGCTTTGAGAAAACTATCTCTAGAAAGCATCCAACACCTCACTTCACTTGAGAACTTTGCTTCTATCGTCGATCTTGAAGTGTCCCAAAACCCTGACCTGGAGATGATCATCGATCTCCCCGTATTGCAGAAGCTCACAATCATCATGTGCCCAAAGATGAAGGTACTGGAGGGTGTGCCGTTATTCCAAAGCCTCTTTCTAGAGGACTACAGCATGGAAGCACTGTCGGAATACATGCGAGACGTAAACCCAAGGCAACTGAATCTAGACTGCAGCATAGCACTGCTCGGTTCCATAGCCGCGGGACAATCGGGCCCGGAGTGGGCAAAGTTCAGCCATGTCGGGCGTGTCAAGGCGTATGCACGGGAGGGAGACAACAAAAGGAAATGGTATGTGATGTACACAAGAGAACCCTACAGCTTGGAGACAAATATCTACTGATCTTGTACGTCTGCAGGTAAAAAGGAACACATGTGAGTTGTAGTGATGTTTTTGTTTGCTCTCTTTCTTTAGTTAGTTTGGAGTTTGGACACATTTCGTGTCTTCTCATTTCCTTCAATATGTTGTTTCATATAACGAAGAGTCGAAGAGGATCATGGCATGCACACAAGAACAGAGGACAGAGAGAATATATGTTGAGGAGAAAAATTGCTAGGATGTCGTCCTCCCCATGCTTGCAGAAACTTGAAGCCGGCATTTTGTCCGTTCAAGAATGAACTATTTGATCCAGCAACTTTTATTGTCGCTTCTGAAGCAACATTATACTCAACTTTTTGTTATAGAATGGCTAAAGTAACTTGTCAGGAATAATTCTAATTTACTGTGCCACTATTTAGTGTATTATACAATAAAAAAAACTTTAATTGAAATAAAAACGGAACCTTCCAGTTTATCTGTGATTGATATTACATAGATGATGGCTTGATGCAATCTTTTTACTATGTTCTTTCACCAAAGAGATATGGATATTCCACTATCTGAGAGATAAATACTAGTCGTCTGGAGACGGTTTTACTTTGCGAATGAATGTCGCACATGTGATAGCATGCCACGAAGACAACTAGACTTGAGGCATAACGCTCGGGAGAAGAAAAAAGGACAACGTAAGGTGCTACATTGTCAGGACCAGAGTCCCAAACTACTGAATTTTAACAAGAACTAACGGAACTAAGGCATGAATTGGGCGAATCGAGCTAGGGTTTTCATTGCAGAAGGAAGGGGAAAGTAGTTAGCACGCCACCGGCGGCTAGGGTTTACACCCAATAGTTCTTTTACATGCCTCAAATGAAAGGGAGAGCTGGCTTTTATAGCCACTACAGCAACAAGAAAGTAGAAAAGTTGAAAAAGCTGAGCACATGGCTTGTCGGGCGATGAATAGCCACTCCTGCGTCTTCACAGCCGTTGGATGGTCGATCGACGGAGGAGAGCGACCCACTTAAGTGAACCGTTAACTTTGCCTGGTGTCCCTAGGATACAAGATGGACGACTGTAATTGTAACTGGCACGCGGGACAAGGGATCTTCAGACTTGGGCCTGACTGTAAGTGCATCTAGTGCCCCTTAGTGATTTTGGTGGATTGAAGACTTATAGGTTAAGGAACTAATGCGTTTGTGAGTGTACACAGGTCTATAAGTCTATGAGGAGTTTGATATTCACAGAGAAAGTCGACCCTAAAATGAAGTTCTTCAATGAAGACTTTGATATTCTGAAGACTTTCTGAAGACTTTGAAAGTGAAGAAATTGGTGTGACCTTGAAGACTTGGTATTCATTTGAGGAACATGAAGCGTGAAGACTTTTGTTTTCGTAGTTTCATTTTCTCTTTCTTGAGTCATAGGAAACACCGTACTGTTAAAGGGGTCGAGGAAATACTAAGGAAAAATTTCCATGTGATGCTCAACTCAAAATCCTACACCTACCAATCCCTTCGAGTGAAGCCTTTGGAAATCTCATACAGCTCAGTCAATTTCTTGATGTGAGACGAAGTTCTTCAGGTCACGAGAATTTGTTCGACCGGGAGTTAGGAATTCGCCAATGCGGATTGCCTACACATGAGGAACATGATAGCCCTCAAGAATTTGATATTCAAATTTCCGACCGTTGTTGTGTTCTTGCCACTGTCCCAAAATATCTTATCCACCTAACGGTCATATCATTGAAGGGCATTTATGTCTTATCATGTCGGGCTGCTCCTAGGCTATAAATAGCCGCCCCTACAACCACTAGCTGGTTGGCTGCTCCGAAGAACTTGACACTTGTCATTTGAGAGCAACCCATCCTCCGAGGACTTTGGCGAAAATCATCGAGTGAGGAAAACCCAAAACCAAACCCTACAAACCCAAAGTGATTGAGCATCATCAAGAAATTGATCCTGCGTGGATCCGGCGCTTGTTACCTTTGAAGACTGTGCTTCTTCCAGACGGTTAGGCGTCATGGTCTAGAGCATCCAAGAGGAATTGTGGATCGCCGAGTGACCAAGTCTGTGAAGGTTTGGAAGTCGCTGAAGACTTACCACGAGTGATTGGGCGAGGTCTGTGTGACCTTAGTTCAAGGAGAATACGGTGAGGACTTGGTGTCTGAGTTGCGTGCTCAGCGACCGGGTGTCCGGGACTGTGTGTCCTCGAGTTTAAATACTCAGCCGCTCCAACCAGACGTACAACTGAGACAGCAGTTGGAACTAGTCTACCAAATCATTGTCTTCACCAACCTTACTGGTTCTATTTCCTCAACCCTTTCATTTCCTCATTACTGTGTTGAGTGTTTGTTCATATCTCTGTTTGAAGACTTTGACTGAAGACTTTCTCAATTTCCTCAGTTCAATTTCTTCAATCTGTTTGTCTTCATCTTATGTTATCCTGTGATTACGCTTTCTGTACTCTGTGATTGTCTTCATTTCATCATGATGACCATGCGTGTATTCTGTTATGCTTACTTCTGAGTACTTATTCCGCTGCAAGTAGTTCTTCGCTAAGGAATTTCCTCACCGGCAAATTCCTCAGTGAAGAATTCATAAAAATCGCCTATTCACCCCCCCTCTAGTCGATATAACGCACTTTCAATTGGTATCAGAGAAAGGTACTCCCTTGTTCTGTGTGATTTTGGTTTAACCACCTGGAGTTTTAGTTATGTCGACCGTAGGTATGAAGAAAGTGACATGCCCAATCTTTGACGGTCACGATTATCCCAAGTGGAAGGCCATGATGAGGAAGCGCCTCATGGCAATGGACAGCGAGTTGTGGACCGTCACTGAAATTGGTCTTACTGATCTATGCAAGACGGCGAAAGCATATGATATTCGCAAGTACACTCGACTTGACATCATGGCGAAGGATTTCATCTGTTCCTGCCTATCTAGAGATGAATTCAATCGCATTATGCATCTTTGCATCTGCGGCTTATCCGGGACCGAATCTCCGGCGTCTATGAAGGTCATCGAATCCGTCATGATCCCTGGTTTGAGGACTTCAAGGAATCTCTCAAAGCGATGACTTTCGAACCGTAATCATCATCTTCACATCATGTCTCATGGCAAAGGGTGTCGAGGTAACCGAATGTTCCTCATCTGAATTTAGTGACTATGAATCGATGATGATGGATCTGATGATGATATTGAACCTAGCTATACCAAACTTGTTTGCATTGCCACAAACAACAACATGCCTTGGAAAAGGTTCAAAACATGTTAGTTAAAAGTGATGATATGTTAGGTGAAGAAATGGATCGCACTAAAGCCCCGATCGAAAATCTTGAGAGACTTGATCTAGGTTTGATAACCTTCAAGGTCATCATAACACTCTCTTATCGATCACGAGAAACTTTCTTATGAATTTCTTCAAAGAAAGCAAGATCTTGAGAAGCTAAGAGTGAGTTATGAAGATCTTCGAAGGAGCGCGATTCATTACTTGCTCAACAAATCAGCGCTTCTCGAAGAATTTGTTCCTCCATGCTTAAAGTGCATTGAGCGTGAATCGCTAATTCTTCACCGAATGTTCAAATGCTTCAACTGTTACAAATTCTTCACCTGCCTCTGCTATCACTAATTCCTCATCGAGGACATTGCTAGTATCACCGACGATGCAGGGCTGAAGGAATTGTATATGACAGCATGTACAAAAGCCTCAAAGGGCATCGAGACTCTTTGTGATGTGCTTAAAAGCAGATCCTCAACAGAACCCTAGGAAAGAGGGTATTGCCTTTGAGAGGAAACTCAATGCTGATGGAACATATTGGAAGCCCGAGCGGTATCCCAAAACCTCATGGGTTGCTGCAAAGGGACCTCCATTGATCCATCTAACTTATCTGGCTTTACATGCGAATCTCCTCATTCTTCCGATGAGTCATTTGACTCAACTATAAACTGTTCAAAAATCAGAATGGTGAAGTATTTGCTAGATATGTTGGCACTAATCTGCAGAACGGTTCCCCTATGAAGAAAATCTGGGTTCCCAAGAAGTGCCTTGAAAGTCTTCAGTGAATGTCCTCATGACACCACACGTGAAGAATAGGAACCCCAGATCAAATTCTTCATATGGACTAAATTCTTCATATGGATCCAAGTCCTCATACGGACCAAATTCCTCACATGGATCAAATCCTCAAAAGGATCAAAGTCCTCATATGATTATCATCGTGCTAACAACTCTGCTTCGCAGGTAGAGCTAAGGGCTATGAATATGTGCATTATTCTTCAAACCAATATGTTCATAAGTCCTCGAAGAATTTCTCTGCTTATTCATATGCTTACCCTAACCCCTCTTATGTGAAACGAAATGGATTGGCCTCTATGCCACCATTCTCGTATGGTGCTCATGAGTGATGAACTCTTTGCCACCCCTTGAGATGTGGGTGGTGAAGAAAAGAACTAATCTCTTCTGCAGGTCAGGTCTCCAGGCGTGCCTTAACGTCTGAAGAATTTCTTTGGGACCGACAAAATTGCTCGAAAGGACGCAGCTAATCATGATGAAATGAACTTTCATTTCACACGTCCTCACACCGCTTATTTGAATCTTGATGATGAAATTCATCGATGAACTTGATATCATATTCTTCACCGATGAAGTATATGAGATCGTAAGTTGTACTAATTCATCTGCAGGATGATCAACCCAAAGCCACCGAGTGGGTTCTCGATAGTGGATGTACAAATCACATGATGGTGACAAGAATCTATTGATGGATGCTCCCTTATCACCGTCACATCTGAAGCATATCATCTTTCCGACAAAGGCAAAAGTCGTATTGGGTCTTGGTAAGGTTGCGATCTCTAAGGACATACACATGGACAAAGTCATGCTTGTTGAGTCCTTAGGATACAACCTCATGTCAGTCTCAATGCTTTGTGATCTTGATATGGTTGTTATCTTTGGCAAGTATCGTTGTGTTGTGATTATGGAAGCTGACAATTCCAAAGTCTTCGAAGGCTTTAGGAGAGGAGACTTGTATATTGTTGACTTTTCTACAGGACCACAACCGGCCGTGTGTTTGCTTGCAAAAGCTTCAGAAGGCTGGCTTTGGCATCGACGACTTGGTCACGCAGGCATGAGGAATTTGCACACGCCTGCGAAGAAGAAGCATGTCATTGGCATTGAGAATGTCAAATTCCTCAAGGATCACTTATGCGGAGCCTGTGAAGCTGGAAAAATGACCAAGGCCAAGCATCCAACAAAGACTATCATGACCACTACTCATCCCTTCGAATTGCTTCACATGGACCTCTTTGGTCCCAATCATTACTCAGCTGTCGTTAATGATGCATCTCTATATGGCTTTGTTATTGTTGATGATTACTCTCATTACACATGGGTACACATTGTTACTTACAAAAATCAAGTGCAGGAAGTCTTCAAACGATTTTCCTTGAGGGCTTCAACTAACTTTGGTGTGAAGATCAAGCACATCAGGAGTGACAATGGAACTGAGTTCAAGAATTCCGGTCTTGATGACTATCTTGATGAACTTGGTATTACTCATGAGTTATCTGCTCCTTATACTCCTCAACAAAATGGTGTCGTGGAGCGCAAGAACAGAACTCTTGTTGAGATGGCTCGCACTATGCTTGATGAATACAAAACGCCTAGTCGTTTATAGATTGATGCAATTGATACTGCGTGCCACATCATCAACAGAGTATATCTTCACAAATTCTTCAAAAAGACTGCCTATGAACTCCTCACTGACAAGAAACCCAATGTAAGTTATTTCAAAGTCTTCAGTGCTAAATGCTGGATTAGAGATCCTCATCACAACTCTAAATTTGCACCGAAAGCACATGAAGGTTTTATGCTTGGTTACGGAAAGGACTCGCACACCTCTGAGTCTTCAACATCACTCTTCACAAGATTGTTGACACTTGTAGATGTGCGGTTCGATGAAACTAATGGCTCACAAAGAGAGCACCTACCTTCGTGTTAGATGAACCAGCACCGAGGAATCTATCAAGTTCAAGGCAACCGAGGATGTCATTCCCTTCAAGAAACTGCTGAAGAATTCATTCTGTCTGCGAAGAACGTCGAGCTGATGCACTGAAGATAATCTTTGAAGACAATGGTGCCGAGGAAAATGATCAAATTCCTCGGCGACAACCAGCTCATCCTCGCGTTGCAAAAGAAGTGCAAGTTGACAAGATCATCGATGACATTAAAGCGCCAGTCCTCTCACACGCTCAAAAGCTTCACATTTATCTAACTTTTGTGGGCACTATGCTTTTGTCTCTATCACAGAGCCCACTAAGGTAGATGAAGCATTTCGAGCCGGAGGGATTCAGGCTATGCAAGAAGAATTACATCGATTCGAGCTCAACAATGTCCTGGAACTGGTCAAACGTCCAGATCCTCGCAAGCATAATATCATTGGCACAAAGTGGATCTACCGCAACAAGCAAGATGAAAATGGCCTTGTAGTGAGGAATAAGGCACGACTAGTAGCTCAAGGCTACACACAAGTTGAAGGAATTGATTTGATGAAACTTTTGCACTGTTGCTAGACTTGAGTCTATTCAGCATATTACTCGCCTATGCTAACCATCACAATATCACTTTATATCAAATGGATGTGAAAAGTGCATTCCTCAATGGTAAGCTTGAGGAAGAAGTATATGTTGCTCAACCCCGGTGTTTTGAAGATCCAAAGAATCGACAAAGTCTTGAGACTTAATAAGGCCCTCTATGGTCTCAAACAAGCGCCCACAGCGTGGTATGATACATTGAAGGAATTCTTCGTGAAGAATGGCTTCACACCAGTTCACTCGACCCTACTCTCTTTACTAAATCATATGATGGTGAACTGTTTGTGTGCCAAATATATGTTGATGATATTATCTTTGGCTGTCTTGACCAACGTTATAGTGATGAATTTGCCTATATGATGAGTGAAGAATATCAAATGTCTATGATGGGAGAGTTGAAATTCTTCTTAGGTCTTCAAATTAATCAACAACACAATGGCATATTCATATCTCAGAGAAATACCTCAAAGATGTCCTCAAGAAATTGGCATGCAAGATTGCAAAGGCGTCAAAATTCCTATGCCCACAAATGGCCATCTATGCAATCGATGAAAATGGTATTGACTTGATCACAAGGTATACCGCTCCATGATTGGTTCTTTATTGTACTTATGTGCATCTAGGCCAGATATAATGCTTAGTGTTTGCATGTGTGCCCAATTTCAAGCTACACCAAGGAATCACACCATAAGGCTGTGAAGCATATTCTTCGATATCTAGCTCACACACCAACACTAGGATTATGGTACCCCAAGGGCTCTACTTTTGATCTCATTGGATATTCTGACTCTGACTATGCTGGTGATCGTGTGGACCGCAAGTCAACATCTGGTACTTGTCATTTCCTCGGACGATCTTTGGTGCGTTGATCCTCGAAGAAACAGAATCTGCGTATCACCGCTCTCATCGGAAGCTGAATACATTGTTGCTGGCTCGTGTTGTGCTCAATTGCTGTGGATGAAGCAAACTCTCAAGGACTACGGCATCAACGTGAAGAATGTGCCTCTCTACTGTGACAATGAGAGTGCCATCAAGATTGCTCACAACCCAGTTCAGCACTCGAAGACAAAGCACATTCAGATTCGTCATCATTTTCTTCGTGATCATGTGTTGAAGGCGACATCTCCATCGAGCACGTGAAGATCAAGAACAGCTAGCTGATATCTTCACTAAGCCCTTGGATGAGAAGAGATTTAGCAAGTTGCGGTGTGAGCTAAATATCTTAGAATCTTGAATGTGCTTTGAAAAGGACACACATCCTAACACTTATGCAAAATTGATGACTTAGATGTGCAACACATGAAGAAACGTTTTCTTCAATCAATGAAGAATAACACTCTTAGTGTGAAGAAATTAATGAAGAATTTGATTCTCGTAACCCTCGACAATTGTACGCGGTGTCTGAAATCATCATTCTTATCTGATGGGTCACGCCACCACCAAAGTTGAAAATCTTCAATTTGAGTTTTCCTCGCTTTTGAAATTCTTCAGTTTTCAAATTCTTCAACTTTGCAAAATCTTCACTTGTTTCCGTCGTCTTTCTTCATTGGCTATATATATATATATATATATATATATATATATATATATATATATATATATATATATATATATATATATATATATATATATGGTTTATGTCCTCTGACATTCACTTATGGCTATTTCTTCAAGTCGCTTTTTACGCTAAGTGAATGTGATCGGACCCTTCCCCTCTATGCTATACTCAACCCAAACTATTCACAAATTCTTCATGTGCCTTCTATTTTGAAACTTCGTTCAAAATCTTCACTGTGTCCTTGACACCAAAGAAATTGCGAACGGAACTTTAAAACTGATCTTATCCAAACTTTCGGTTTTGCCGCTCAAACCGTTCCGCATCCCACGATGCATTATTTTACTCACCCACAATCGTACACGATCTCCACTACACAGTACGTGGATGACACATGTCGTGAGAAGGGAAATGGTCAGGGGCACGTTCGTCCTAAATTTTCGGGCGATCCGTTTTTCACCGTGTCTATAAATACCCCTCTCCCCTTCCTCACTTCTTTTACTCCGCTCGACCTCTCTCTCCCGCTCGAGCTCCTCAAACCCTAGCGCTGCCGCTACTCCATCGTCGCCGGTGAGGAAGAGCTTCACTGCCTCGACCTTGTCGCCGACGTACTCGCGCCGACCGCGGAAATCCTCACTCCGCCGCCGCCGTAGCTGTCTTCCTCCGCCAAGTTAGGGCGTGGAAGATTTGAACTGACGAACTTCCCAACTGTTCTTCTTAGTTTGTCGTGTTCTTCACTTCGGGTAATTAAAAGTTACTTTTATTACTCGCTTTGATTCTCAAACCTTCCTGAAAATCTTCAAAGGTGTTTATTCTTCAAATCTTCACACATATGAACACCTCAAACAAATATGCTCTTGATTCGTTTCTCTAAGCAATGATTTTCTTCAAGATTCCTCAATTGTGTGGATCCTCGATCTGTACAACTCTGGAACCTAAGACAAAGAACGCTTAGTGAAATTCTTCAAGGCTCATCTGGTCAAAATCCTCAAAACTTGTTCTTTTTGATAAACCTTCTGAGAACGCATATGACCTCTTCAAATTCCTCGCAACTATACTCTGTTCACAGGTACACATGTCCGCTGCTGAATCACTAGGTTCTCATCAACTTAAATCATTTGCAGCGTTCCTCGAAGAAAAACTGCATACTTCTTCAGAGAACTCAATTGTTCAAATTCCTCAATTGAAGAACATGGCAGACGGTAAGAAGCCATAGAAAGGAGAAAAGAAACCTGAGGTTATGACTGCGTTTGAAATCCCTAAGGAAATTTATGCTGACTATTGCACACCTGATGAAGAAAACAAAAATCAGCGCAAGGTGCGTATTCAGAAGATTGAACGGAGATGGGCACGGGAATGGAGGGAGTACAGATATGTGACTCCAAAGTACATGAAGAAATTCGCTCTCAATCCTCCATGCCCAAGAGCTCCATTGGCACTGGCCAAGTAGCGATCCCACAAGCATCAAGCGTGGTGAGGACTTTCTGGTGAATGGGCTAAGCGCCAAGCTAAATTGGCAAAACAAGCCAAGGAGGCGGTGAAGAAATTCAATGAGGATTACGCCATCGCTATC
Organism: Aegilops longissima; assembly: GCA_021605205.1. Taxonomy (NCBI): domain Eukaryota; kingdom Viridiplantae; phylum Streptophyta; class Magnoliopsida; order Poales; family Poaceae; genus Aegilops; species Aegilops longissima. Next base: position 560,428,421 of record CM038682.1, read on the forward strand.
ACTCATCGAGGCCTCGGTCAAACCGAGAAATCCATGCCAAAGAAGCCTGCTCATAAGCCAAGTGCTTCACCATCAGCGCCCTCACGGCCAAATTCCTCGGCCAGCGCCCTCAAGGCAAATTCCTCACACTCGCTACAGCTCCACCAAAGTCCTCAACAGCTCCGTCAAAATCCTCGGTTCTGTGCATCGGCTACATGTCAAAGGACTGCTGGTTTTCAATTGCCTCTGAGTTTCAAAGAAGTTCCTCAAGAGCTCCAATTTCATCATCCGCCCGACTCACCAAGACCAAAGCAACAGTGGGCGAGGTCCTCGGCCAAGTCCAAAGAAGAAACAGGTTGCATTCCATGTGCCTTCGATGATGAAGCTTCGATGATGAACTTGCGAAATCATCGAGACCGTCAAGAAAAGGCCGCTAGAGCCAAAGGTACATTTGTGCCCTCGCTGTTGGATCCAAGAGAGTCCTCGATTATATTGATCTCGGCACAAGGATCCCAATACCCCTATGTCTGACTTTCATCGACCTGGACAAAGTCATATGTTGACCCATTTCATCGCTGAAGAGAAATGGAAGTTTGAAAAGGCAAGGGAAATCAAAAGGCTCAATACGAAAGGAGAAGTTCACGAAGAAAACGTTGTCAAAATGACACCGAGGAGCTTCTCAAGGTCCAGACTGAAATTCAAGACCTCAGCAAAAATTTTGATTCTTACTATGCTGATTGGCAAGGAGCAAAGGTCAGATTCGTCAACCTGACGAAGAAATTCACAAATGTTGTTGCCCCAACGCAACATGCAATTCCTCAGTGAAGCCTCGGCTCAGATCGAAGAACATGCCAAGACCACCGATGACGTTCAGGGCTCTTGATGAAAATGCTAGTTCGAGGCTGATGATCCCATTCCACCACGAAGAAATTGCCGGGCATCCACTAGTGGTGCGCCTGTAGAAACTAAAGAAGTCAGGGCAACTGCATCAGTTGCGCCTGAAGAAATTCAACCAAATTCCTCAGCTCCTCCTGCGCCAACCTCCAACTCCAATTCTTCCATCTGCCTCTGAGGTGAAGAAAACCAAGGCTGCAGAACGAGCTGCTGTGAAGAAAAGGAAGGCATCAGCTGTGTCAAATTCTTCGGTTGCGAAGAAAATGAAGCCAATGACCAGCTCATTCAAAAATCCAATTGATGTTGTTCCGATTTCCTCCATGCCATCAAAGGACCTTGTTCCTTTTGGAGAAGACTATGAGATCCCAATCGGATCTGATGAAGAACATCATTCTGCTGCTTCGTCAGAGCAGATTGATGAAGAAATTGAAGTGGACGCAATCCCTTCAACCCCAGTCATTTCCTCACCTCTGCCTCAGTTCACAGCTGAAGAGGCTGGTGTTGAGGAAATTGAATATGAAGATGTGGATATTGGGTGCACCACACCAGTGATGAATGATGACTTTTGGGAAAGTCTGCATCCTAATACTCCTCTCTTCACCCCGCTCCAACAGATTCCTCAGTCCCCTGCACAAACAGTCCAAATGGACTCAAGAAACTCAACCCACTTGCTCAGGCATGAAGAAATTCTAGCCACTAGTGTTTGATGAACTGCTTCTTCTGATCCTCGGTCGCACTTTGTTGAGGAAGAAGAAATTCCTTAGCTCAAGAACTGAACTCGCGATTCCTGAGGTGGTGATGCAACTCACTGACACCCCTCTGCCCAAGCAAAAGGATCTGTTCTCAAGCAAACAAAAGTTCATGGCTGATGATTTCTTTGCCGAGCACGTATTCTTCACTGACTATAATCCATATGATTCTGCTCGCATTAGGAAGAGGCGTTTCTGGACTGCCAGCCAAGCCAACTTCTATTCCTCAGTGCTCTTCAACAAAGATAAAGTCTTCGATCATGCTCATATTCCTCATGTGGACATGGAGTCTCTGCCAGGCTTTGAGCCAGTCCTCAGTGTTCTTCACGATGCAGGACTTCTGAATTTCTGCACTGATATATGTGACTGGAATGAAGAACTAATTCTTCAATTCTATGCAACGCTGCACATCACCGGAGACGCTGAAGACGTGAACTCATGGGTATTAGACTGGATGTCTGAAAATACTCACTACAAGGCACCAGCAACTGAATTGCTTCGTGCCCTACCACTCAGTCCTCCACTTGATGGTGCTCGTTGTATCTACAACGAACCAGAACTTTCAAATCACTATATGCAAGTGCTGATGAAGCCTTCGAAGCCAAGGCAGGCCCCAAGAACAAAATTCCTCGTCAAGGAATTATTGTATGTGCCTCGGACTGTCTACCGGATTCTGACGAAGACAATGAGTCCTATCAAAGGCCACGATTCAGATGATGAAGAAGTCGTTGGCATCATGAAGAATATGCTTTTCAACATCATCCATGGCGTTCCCGTCAACTTCCATGATTTCTTCATGAGGACTGAGGGAGTCCTGGATTAGGGGGTGTCCGGATAGCCGGACTACCATCATCAGCCGAACTATCATTGGCCGGACTATCATCATCGACCGGACTCCAAGACTATGAAGATACAAGATTGAAGACTTCGCCCCGTGTCCGGATGGGACTTTCCTTGGCGTGAAAGGCAAGCTTGGCGTCGGATATGTAGATCTCCTACCATTGTAACCGACTCTATGTAACCCTAGCCCTCTCCGGTGTCTATATAAACCGGATGGCTCTAGTCCGTAGGACACAACAACAACCCTTACAATCATACCATAGGCTAGCTTCTAGGGTTTAGCCTCCTTGATCTCGTGGTAGATCCACTCTTGTAAACATCCACAATATCAATATCAATCAAGCGGGGCGTAGGGTTTTACCTCCATCAAGAGGGCCCGAACCTAGGTAAAACATCGTGTCCCTTGTCTCATCGTTACCATCCGCCTAGATGCACAGCTTCGGGACCCCCTACCGAGATCCGCCGGTTTGACACCGACATTGGTGCTTTCATTGAGAGTTCCTCCGTCGTCCACCGATAGGCTTGATGGCCTCTTCAATCGACAACGACGCGGTCCTGGTGAGACTTTTCTCCCGGACAGATCTTCATATTCGCGCTTTCCGCATCGCGGGCCAACTCACTTGGCCATCTGGAGCAGATTGAAAGCTACGCCCCTGGTCGTCAGGTCGGGTTTGGAAGCCTAAACTTCACGGCCGATATCCGCGGGGACTTGATCTTCGATGGATCTGAGCCACAGCCGAGCGTGCCGCGCTGTCACGATGGGCACGACCTAACTCTGCCGCCAGACAGCACCTTGGAGGCCGCACACGAATCTGCTCCGACCCATAGTCCGGAGCCGATCGCTCAGATCGAGGACGGATGGCTGGACACCGCCTCGGGAGCTGCAACTTCTACGGCGATGGAGCCAAACACTTACCTTGTCCCGCATAAAGCTCATGACTCCGAGGTGCCGGACTCCGAACCTCCTGCGCCCCTGCCAGTCAAATCCGATTGGGCGCCGATCATGGAATTCACCACTGCGGACACCTTTCAGCACTCACTCTTCGGCAATATCTTAAATTCGCTGAAACATCTCTCACTATCCGGAGAGCCCTGGCCGAACTACAGCCAGGATGGTCGGGACGCGGACAATGAAGAAATTCAGAGCCCACCCGCCACCCACTTCGTAGCCACCGTCAACGATCTAACCGACGTGCTAAACTACGACTCCGAAGACATCAACGGTATGGACGACGATGCCGGAGACAATCAAGAACCAGCGCCTACAGGGCACTGGAAGGCCACCTCGTCACATGACATACATATGGTGGACACCCCAAAGGGAAGCGATAACGAGGAACAACGGGACGCGACAGAGGATAATCCCGCCGATAAACAACCAAAACGGCGACGTAGACGCCGCCCTAAGTCCCGCCTCGATCAAAGCAGCATTCCTAACGACCCAGCGATAGAGCAGGGCAAACCAGCGGACGACGAACAGGACGAGCCGGATAATCAACCCCTTCACGGAGCAATCAACAGTCCGGACACAACACCGGAGCATAAGAACATACACAAAAGACTCGTCGCCACTGCAAGAAGTTTGAAGAAGGAAAACGAAGCTCAAAACAGCAGAAGACACGCTCAGAATGTAGTGGAGCAAAGTATTCAAGACTGCAGACAATATGGCAATGGCCATCAACAAAGAGCTACCCGGCGCAAGTTGCTGCCAGAATTTGACGAGGAAGCCATAGAGCCCTCACAACAAAAAATAAAGAGGCCGCTGGCGGATAGACGGCCGATGATGTGCCAAAAGCGACAAGCGGGCCGCACACAAGCCGACTTATAATCACAGGAAAACGGACGGCCCAACTAGGTCCATCTACGGGTCAAAAAGAGGGCCCGTGAAGTAACACAACACGACAAGTATTCCAAGACAGCGGCACACCCAAATAGGGCGCCGCACACCCGCTATGTTTTACCGATGAGGTGCTGGATCATGAATTTCAGCAGGTTCAAACCCATAAACATAGAGGCATACGACGCACAATGCACCGGAGTGCGGATAGAAGATTACATACTACACATACACATGGCTAGAGGAGATGATCTCCACGCCATAAAATACCTACCCTCAAGCTCAAAGGGCCAGCTCGGCATTGGCTCAAAAGCCTCCCGAAAAACATGTTGGAAGTTGGGAAGAGCTTGAGGACGCGTTGAGCAAATTTTCAAGGGACTTATGTCCGCCCTCCGGATGCTGATTTATCTGAGTCATATAACCCAACAGCCCGGAGAGTCAAGATGCAAATTCGAACAGGTTCCTTACCAAAAGAACCAAATAGTCAATCGTCCGGACGCTGAAGCCTTAGCAGCTTTTAAACACAACGTCCAGAGACAAATGGCTCGCCAGACACCTCGCCAAGAGAAGCCAAGAACAATGGCCGCTTACAAGCCTCATGACGCGCTTTTATGCGCGAGAAGACAGCTGGCTAGCAAGATGCAGCACCAGCGACCGAGCACATCCGAGATCGTAGATGGAACGGAAAGTCACGGCGCAGAAAGATCAGCGCGGAATAAAGAAAAAAAGCCCAAAGGGCCCGGCGGTCAACGCCGGATTCAAAAGCATGCGCCAAACAATAAAACACGGCCTCTTAAGGACAACAGAGATGAGCTATCAAATTTAAACAAAATTTTAGATCGGATATGTCAAATCCACGATACCTCAGGAAGACACGCAAACCATACCAACCGAAATTGTTGGGTTTTAAACAGTCCGCAGACTCAACGCCGGACACAAGGCTCGATCGCCCAGCGAGGACGATGACGAACCCCACCAGCAGAGCACCGGAAGTCAAAAGACTTTCCCACAAGAAGTCAAAACAGTAAACTCGCTTCACGTGATAGTACGGAAAACCAACACGGCACCCGCTAAGACAAGTGTCGCACGGTCCACCCTAGTGGAACACCGAGATTGGATGTCAAAACCAATCACTTTCGACCATCTGGATTAGTCCAGAAGTATCCGGAACGCAGGATAGACTGCCCTGATATTGGATCCCATAATAGACGGACTGCAATTGACGCAGGTTTTGATGGACGGCGGCAGTGACTTAAACCTGCTATATCCGGACACAATCCGCAAGCTGGGATAGACCCTACTACAATTCGGCATAGCCGCACTTCCTTCAAAGGAGTGGCGCGGGCCCTTACGCCAGTGTGCAGCCATTATTACTAGAAGTTGCGTTAGGGTCACCCGACAACTCCCGACGAGAAAAGCTAACCTTTCATGTCGCCCCATTTAAAAGTAGCTATCAAGCATCACTTGACGGAAGCTTTCGTCCGCTTCAATGCAATACCACATTACGCGTCTCTTACGCTTAAAATGCCCGGTCCACGTGGCATCATTTCATTAAAAGGTCGCTTTGAGACCCGGACACGGTGGGCGAGTCCGAATAAATAAGCTAGGGGCTACCTAGCCGCACACCCTTCACAAGGGTTTGTACATATAAGCCATAATGAGCTAGCATAGGCTCAGCTTTATTAATCTATATTTCAATTTTTATGCACTTTCTCGTTTATTTCTTTTCCAACTAAGTTCCTCTCTTTTTACAGATGAACAGCGTGCACACCGTCCGTGATACGGCACAACGGAGACACAAAGCAGACGCAAGAGGGACCCATTGCAAGGAATCTTTTCGACTAAGACCCTATGTAAACATTTCTTATCGTCTCTTGTTGCTATAATCCCTGGTTTATCATTATAACCAGAGTGGAGATCGGCGTTTTGGCATCGGCAGCGCCCGAAGAACTTGCCTGCACGGACACAAGGGGCTTAGGGCTTTGTTTTGCTCGCTATTGTAAAGACCGAACACCTTCGGGAGTGTTCGCGTCTCGAGTTAGGCCTTATATGCATCAGCTCGAATCATGTCTTTGGTCAAATGTTGGGTTTGCCCGGCTCTGTGTTTTGCTGCCTTACGCTCCGTATCATCGGCTAACGCGGCACTGGGAGAACTCTGCGATTGTGCCCCAGTTAATTGGGCGAGCACCTCAAGAGAGAAAGCCAAAACTGACTGTCATGATATAGCGAGAGACCGGTCAACCACTCGATCGACCATGGAATGTTTAGGATTCCTCCGCTTAGACGAAGGGTCGCTTTCGGCGAGGCACATCGCCGCCCCAAATTCGGAGAGCGCGGTGCCCCGGGGGCTATGTCGTAGCCCCACCTCGAACTCCATGGCTAAGTGAAAGTGATAAAGCATTATAGTCCGGTTGCCTCGTTTGCTACGCTACCACCTCCTTTACGTGACCGAGACGTCGGATTAAGTGTGAAAACGCGCTATTTTTTGTGAACACCCCCTCACCTTGTGCGTGGGGGTTGAAGCCGACGATTGCCATCTTTCGGGTTATACACACGATACATGAACGGCCGCATAGGAGATATTCTATTACTTGAACGCACAAGTATAAAAGGCGCTTACATCATAAATATTGTTTTACATCATAAAAACATTCATTCGAACGTAACATTTTTTGAGCACTGCGACTCTATTACACGAGCACCACGTAGCACTTCGCCAAAATAGTGCTCGGCGGGTAACCGTTATCATCCAACCGGGGTCGCAACAGCGGTGGCATCCATCTCTGTCCAATGTGTCTTCACACGGTAGTGTCATCCGCACCCTCTATGCAGGCCGACTGCTTCATCGCCTTGATATGCGGCACCGCCCCAAGAAATTGCTGCAATTAGCCAAAGTAACTCTTCGGCTCGGGCCTATCCGGCCGGATATGGGTCACTATATCCGTCATAGCAAGCCCGGACAACCTATTTAGCTCATCCCACTCAGCCAAACGGTCGGTCAGCGGAAGTGAATGCTCCGGACTATGGAATTGAGACCAAAACAGCTCTTCCGTCTTGTGATCCTTCCGCTTCGAAAATGCACCAAGGCATCCGCCGCACTTCGCTGCTAAGTCCATATAAGGGTCCTCTGGACCCCACGCTTAACCTAGCTGAGCATACTTTGGATCCGTAAACCTTGGGCGCAGCGAAAAGGCTTGCCAGCTACAATATCTCCGCCCGGCGCAGCTCTTCCTTTATAGCCCGCATTGCAGAAGCGGGCATCCTTAACTTCGGTGGCCTTCCCAGGTCTTCTTGCCCGCTAGGCGCTCCTTCCCAAGAGCCTCATTGCGGTCGGTAGCATCTTTTAACTTCAAGGCCATTTCGCCATCTCTTCCTCGCTCCGGCAAAGCAGCGACCCTTTCGCCGCTAACTCCTCGGCCGCCTCGAGGCCGCCGCATTACTCCTTCGGCCTGCTCCTTGGCTTGAGCAAGTTCGCCCGAAGGCTCTCCACAACAGCGGCACTATCTGCATTTCACGAACATGTTGTAAGGAGCTGGCTTCGCTCCCTTACCAAGTGACCGCACAAGAACACTTACCTTGCGACTCATCAAGTCGCTCGTTGACCAGCGTGATGTCCGCATCCGCAACAATGAGTTGCCGCTTTAGTTCAGCAACTCCGTCGATCCGCTGGCCCCGGACAACCCGCCACCTGCATCGGCACGGCGGAAATTTAAACCTGCGATTTTGATCCTCGACGCGGCTGTCGATTTCGACAACCTACCGAGTCTCGTGGACTACTATCCATACAGGCGCATTCTATATGCAAAACTGTTAAACGGTGTTTCATTTTACGTACCTCAAACCCCGCCAAAGAAACTCCCCGACGGCATTGTAACCCGCCTTGGCGACGAAATCCTTTCAATCACCATGCTCATCAATGCGTGGTGATCTTCTGAGATAGACGCCTTCTCAAGCAGATCCTTCAGCCGTACACCAGTTGGCGCCGAACTATCCGGCTTTGCCAAACCCGGGGGCTCCCTCCGTGACGACACTTCAGGCTCGTCCGCCCTATCCGACGGCGCCCCGGACGGAGGCGTCTCGCTCTCCATCATCTCCGGACGAAGGTCCCCCGAAGACGAGCTCATTTGCGAAGGACGGAGATCCGAACTACAAGGTAAAAACTTTAGTTATCCTCAGAAGCACAAATAGGGATGTCCCTTATTATAAAACTCCTTTCTTTCTACTTACGGCTCGTTGGAGGGCTGACTCTTTAAGGGAGATTGTGCGGCCGGGGCCTCCCCGGACGCAGGACCCTCTGGCGAAGATTTCTTCCCCGTTTAGGGGCTTTGCCCCGGTCCTCTGAGGCAGTCCTCTTCTCCCCTTGGAGGAGGGATTCTCGATCCCCTCTTTCAAGAGCCTCCTCGGCGAGGCGGTAGCTTCCCCGCTTTCCCCTTCGTCTTCCTCTGAAGGCGCAACCTCAAGCATCCGGACCAGCACGGGATCCGCGCGGTCTCGAGGAGGGGGCCGACACCATATCAATTTTGCTTCCGCTATCCACTCCTGTAGAAGGAAGTTGGTCATAAGGCTAATCATCGAAAGGCAAACAAACGGTATGTCCGGACTCGGAACTACTTACTTGAGTATCCGGGCGATTGCAGCTTAGGCCAGCATCCTCGGTCAATTCCGGACGCACCTCTTGCGATCCAAAGAACAATTTGTACATCTCCAGGGGTGTCATACCCATGAAGTGTTGAAGAATCCGTGGGCCCTCCGGATTGAACTCCCATAGCCGGAGAGGGCGGCGTTTGCAGGGCGGGAGACGCCTAATCAGCATAACCTGCATCACCACCACCATATCGACCTCCCTCGTTTGGAGATCTCGAATCGGCCCTGCAGTAGGGGCACGTCCTTTGACGGCCCCCAGTTGAGCCCTTGGTTGACCCACGACATCAACCGTCGTGGAGGTCCCGGCGGAATAAGGGCGGCGGCTTTTGTCTGCGGCCCCTCGAACGGTAATATAGAACCACTCTTGCTGCCACGGCCGAGCTCCTCTTGAAGGAGCCAGCGGGCCACGGGGCATCGGCCCTCCTACTTATGGCCGCCCCGCCGCACTCCGCTTGACGCCCCCCGATCATCTTCGGTGCCACATTGAAGGTCTTCAGCCATAGGCCGAAGTGAGGGGTGACGCAGAGGAAGGCTTCGCAGACGACAATAAATGCGGAAATATGGAGGATGGACTCCGGAGCCAAATCGTGGAATTCCAACCCATAGTAAAACATGAGCCCTCTCACAAAAGGATCCATCGGAAGCCTAAACCCCGACGGAGGTGGGATACAAAAGCGACATACTCGCGGGCTCGGGGTGGGGATGGCCTGCCCTTGGCAGCAACCCAGTCTGAAATCTCATAAGCCAGGTACTTGGCCTCCGCAGCTTTAGCACGTCCTCCTCCGTGACGGAGGAGGGTATCCACCGCCCGGAGGTCGGAACCGGACATCGTTGAAAGTCCGGCGCTCAATCTGGAGCTCTAGGTGCTAGAACTTGGGCGGGAGAGGATTCGATGGAGGATTGAAGAAAAGAAACGAGCCTTGGTCCCGTTATAAAGAGGAGAATACCAAGAGCCGCCTCCGTGACCGTTGGGACTCGCCGATGGAGGGGCGGCAAGCGGCGCGGTTGGGTTACCCACGTCAGTATTGATGAGAATCCCGGATTAAGGGGAACACGATCTCGCTCGACAAGACGTGCCAGAAACCGCTTCGCTAAATGCGCTGAGATGGTAGAGTAAAAACGATTTAAATAATGGCTTGGTAGTGGCGTGACGTCATGCCGCAGAAAACTCAGCAGATTGAACTTGTGTATATATTATTCTCTCTACGGTGGAATGTGGAATTTATTTTGCAGATCCGGACACTATCCTGGTGTTCACAATCTTCTATCATTCGAAGGAGGAACCCGCCTTGCAATGCCAAGCAATATACGCGCCGGACTTATCGTCATTGAAACCTGGTTCAGGGGGCTCTTGAGGAGTCTGGATTAGGGGTGTCCGGATAGCGGACTACCATCATCACCGAACTATCATTGGCGGACTATCATCATCGACGGACTCCAAGACTATGAAGATACAAGATTGAAGACTTCGCCCCGTGTCCGGATGGGACTTTCCTTGGCGTGGAAGGCAAGCTTGGCGATACGGATATGTAGATCTCCTACCATTGTAACCGAATCTATGTAACCCTAGCCCTCTCCGGTGTCTATATAAACCGGATGGCTCTAGTCCGTAGGACACAACAACAACCCTTACAGTCATACCATAGGCTAGCTTCTAGGGTTTAGCCTCCTTGATCTCGTGGTAGATTCACTCTTGTAAACATCCACAATATCAATATCAATCAAGCAGGACGTAGGGTTTTACCTCCATCAAGAGGGCCCAAACCTGGGTAAAACATCGTGTCCCTTGTCTCCTGTTACCATCCGCCTAGACGCACAGTTCGGGACCCCCTACCCGAGATCCGCCGGTTTTGACACCGACAAGGACTCTGGCAAACATTGCTATGTCACGATTTGAGCTGAATCCTTATGCGCCTTGGATAATGAGATTCATCAGGACAAGGTCTTCACTCAATTACAAGGCTGATACTCTGAACCACTGCAGCTACTTGCCCCCGATTGAAGTCCTCAAGCGGACATTTACCTCGGTGATGACAAGGGCAAGGCTCTGCGCGTGATAGATGAAGGCATTCGTCCATTGGATGGACAGTTTCACAAAGCAGCATCCTACTCCACCAATGATGACTCTGCCACACATGACTCCGCCGCAAATACCTCAGTCAAGCAAAGTCCTCAAGCTACCGCACCCAGGGTGATGACTGATCATGAGTTACTCCTCAGTCTTCAACGGAAGGTTGATCGTAATCATAAATGGGTCAAGCGTCAGTTTGGTTCAATTCTTCACAACATGACCTCAACACACAATGCGGTGAAGAAAAACCACTACTACCTCCATGAAACCTTCAAACGCACTGGATGTTCTTTCACATGTCTACAAAGGAAGAAGAACTGACGGCAATGGGACTCAAGGAAGAATTTGGTGGACTGCACCTCCTCCAAGAAATACAAGAAGGTCAAAGTTCCTTCCTTGGTGGCCAGCTCCTATTCTTCATCGCGCGACAACGATGAAAATGAAGACTTGGGCGACACATGGCTGGTCCTACTACAACAACCGACCCCAACAACGCTGGCGCTCCATCTTCAACTTGAAATTCTTGGAGGCGTTAGTCCTCGGTTCGATCCTTTTGGTCATTCGATGACAAAGGGAGAAATTTGAGTTAGTCTTCAAGCGGGTCTAGTTTATTGCCTATATACAGTATTTCATTCTTGTTAAGTTACAACTCGAGAGTTACTGTATATAGGCAATAAACTAGACCCACTTGAAGACTAACTCAAATTTCTCCCCCTTTGTCATCGAATGACCAAAAGGATCGAAACTGAGGACTAACGCTCCTGAAGAATTTCAAGTTGAAGACGGAGCGCCAGTGTTGTTGGGGTCGGTTGTTGTAGTAGGACCAGCCGCGGTGCATTATGCTCTTGCACTATGCTCTGATTCTCATGAGCTCCTTGAAAATCTTCATAGCTAATCTATTTGAGCTCCGATACTCTTGATGCGTTATTTTGCATGCTTGTTCCTCATTAATGTTATCGCATGCATGCTGAATTACATCAAGCACCATATTTCATCATGCATTTCAAATTCTTCATATTATATGTCAAATGCGTGTATGAATTACAAGATATAGGGGGAGATCTCCATGATTCAACTCTTCAAATGTGCATTGCCTCAAAAGCAAATTCCTCACTATGCACATCTTCGGGGAGTTCTTCTATATCTTGCAATCAAATTCCTCATTATCAGATTTACACTTCATATGTTTATCCTCGTTGAAAACTTAACCTATATTGTCATCAATCACCAAAAGGGGAGATTGTAAGTGCATCTAGTGCCCTTAGTGATTTTGGTGGATTGAAGACTTATAGGTTAAGGAACTAATGCGCTTGTGAGTGTACACAGTCTATAAGTCTATGAGGAGTTTGATATTCACAGAGAAAGTCGACCCTAAAAATGAAGTTCTTCGATGAAGACTTTGATATTCGAAGACTTTCAAGACTTTGAAAGTGAAGAAATTGGTGTGACCTTGAAGACTTGGTATTCATTTGAGGAACATGAAGCGTGAAGACTTTTGTTTTCGTAGTTTCATTTTCTCTTTCTTGAGTCATAGGAAACACCGTCTTGTTAAAGGGGTCGAGGAAATACTAAGGAAAAATTTCCATGTGATGCTCAACTCAAAATCCTACACCTACCAATCCCTTCGAGTGAAGCTTTTGAAATCTCATACAGCTCACCAATTTCTTGATGTGATGAGACGAAGTTCTTCCAGTCACGAGAATTTGTTCGACCGAGGAGTTAGGAATTCGCCATCGGATTGCCTACACATGAGGAACATGATAGCCTCAAGAATTTGATATTCAAATTTCCGACCGTTCTTGTGTTCTTGGCCACCTGTCCCAAAATATCTTATCCACCTAACGGTCATATCATTGAAGGGCATTTATGTCTTATCATGTCGGGCTGCTCCTAGGCTATAAATAGCCGCCCCTACAACCACTAGCTGGTTGGCTGCTCCGAGAGAACTTGACACTTGTCATTTGAGAGCAACCCATCCTCCGAGGACTTTGGCGAAAATCATCGAGTGAGGAAAACCCAAAACCAAACCCCTACAAACCCAAAGTGATTGAGCATCACTGAAGAAATTGATCCTGCATGGATCCGACGCTTGTTACCTTTGAAGACTGTGCTTCTTCCAGACGGTTAAGAGGAATTGTGGATCGTCGAGTGACCAAGTCTGTGAAGGTTTGGAAGTCGCCTGAAGACTTACCACGAGTGATTGGACGAGGTCTGTGTGACCTTAGTTCAAGGAGAATACGGTGAGGACTTGGTGTCCCGAGCTGCGTGCTCAACGATCGGGTGTCCGGACTGTGTGTCCTCAAGTTTAAATACTCAGCCGCTCCAACCAGACGTATAACCGAGACAGCAGTTGGAACTGGTCTACCAAATCATTGTCTTCACCAACCTTATCTGGTTCTATTTCCTCAACCCTTTCATTTCCTCATTCTTGTGTTGAGTGTTTGTTCATATCTCTGTTTGAAGACTTTGGTCAAGACTTTCTCAATTTCCTCAGTTCAATTTCTTGATCTGTTTGTCTTCATCTTGTGTTATCCTCTCGATTACGCTTTCGTACTCTGTGATTGTCTTCATTTCATCATGATGACCATGCATGTATTCTGTTATGCTTACTTCTGAGTACTTATTCCGCTGCAAGTAGTTCTTCGCTAACGAATTTCCTCACCGGCAAATTCCTCAGTGAAGAATTCATAAAAATCGCCTATTCACCCCCCCCCCTCTAGTCGATATAACGCACTTTCACTGACAATACCCCCCGATTGAGCTGGAGCTTGTCCTCAAGCTCCGAATGTAGGAAAAACCTTCTGGATAAAAGCTGAATCTTCCCAAGTTGCCTCTTCTGGTGGTAGATTTGCCCATTTCACCAACCACCTAACCACTGGAATGCTTATATTGCCTTGTTTTCTTGGAATGAGCTTCCTCTCCAGAATAGCCTCAGGTTCAATTCTAATTGTCCCATCTGGACCAACCAGGGAAAGATTGGAGGAGGGCACCACTTTAGGACCAATGTGCCTTTTAAGTTGACTGACATGGAATGTATCATGCAATTGACAGTCCTCGGGCAAAAGCAACTTGTATGCATGATTTCCAATTCTACTTAGAATTTTGAATGGTCCATAAAACTTGGAGTGCAGTTTTATGTGTCTGTGCAAACTGAGAGAATTATGTCTGTGAAGCTGCAGCTTAAGATAAACCATTTCTCCCACTACCAATTCTCTCTCTGTCATGTTTCTATCAGCAAAGAATTTCATTCTAGCTTGTGCTTTCAAGAGGTTTTGCTTGATCACTTCTATTGCTAGCTCTCTGTTCTGCAGTAAATCTTCATTGTCTTCACAGATAGTGTCTGGTAGAGCTGATTCAGCAACCATAGGAGGTGGAAAACCATAAAGAGGTTGAAAAGGTGTAATCTTCAGAGAAGTATGGAAAGAGGTATTATACCACCACTCTGCTAGGGCCAGCCATCCATGCCATTTCCTTGGTTGCTGGAAGCACATACATCTCAAATAATTCTCCAAACACTGGTTCACTCTTTACATACGCCCATCCGTCTGCATGGATGATAACTAGTGCTCATGTGCAACTTGATGTTCAGTGATTTGAACAACTTCGCCAGAGATTGCTTGTAAAATTCTATCTCTGTCAAGGACAATCACTAGTGGCATTCCATGAAGTTTAAACACATTTTCAGAGAATGCTCTTGCAACAGATGGATGTGATTGGATGCTTCATAGCAATGAAGTGGGAGTATTTAGTGAATCATGTCAACCACCACTAGGATCAAGTTCTTGTTCTCGATGTAGGTAAACCTTCTATAAAGTCCATGCTAATATGAGCCCATGCAAAATCAGGAACAGCAAGTGGTTCTAACAATCCAGGTAAGGAGTATGTTCAGACTTGTTTAAGCTGGCGAGCAGGACAATTTTTCACAAAGGTGATCACATCTTGTTTCATACCCTGCCAATGAAAAACTAGTTTGACTCTGTGATAAGTAGCTCTCTCACCAGAGTGTCCTCCTAGCTTAGAATTGTGAAATGTTGCTAATATCTCCTGCCTCAGGTTAGTGCTTTTCCCCACTACAACTTTGTTGTGGAATCTCAATATACCATTCTTAAAGGAGTAAGCATTGTCAGTGCTTTTATCCATAGAACACTCAGCAATCAACTCCTTGATTTTATCATCCTGCTGGTAGCTGCTCACTACTTCTTTAACCCAAGCAGGTGATGTAGCAGTAGTAAATAATGCAGAAACTGCATGTTTTACTCTAGACAATGCATCAGCAGCCTTGTTTTCCTTGCCCTTCTTATAATCTATAGTGAAGTTATATCCAAGCAAATTTAGCAACAGCTTGTGCTGGATGCCCTCAGTAATTTTCTGCTCTTGGACGTACTTCAAACTCTCTTGGTCTGTTCTGATGATCAAGGAAGTAGCAGAGAAGTAATGTTTCCATTTCTTTACAGCCTCAATAATAGCCATAACTTCCTTGTCATAAGTGCTTAATGCAGCAGCTTTTGGTCCAATACTCTTGCTGAAATAAGCAAGTGGTCTGCCCTGCTGCATCAGTACAGCACCTAGCCCATAACCACAAGCATTTGCTTCCAGAATAAATGGTTTTTTGAAATCTGGCAGGGCCAACACAGGTGTATGAGTGAGTTTCTGCTTCAGTGTTTCAAATGCGTGTTGTTGCTCTTGTGCCCAAGCAAAAGCATCTTTCTTCAAGCAATCAAAGAGGGGCCTGCAGATTATCCCATATCCCTGGATGAACCTCCTGTAATATCCACTTAATCCCAAGAAACTCCTCAATTCAGTTACAGTTGTTGGAGCAGGCCATGATTTAATAGCCTCAATTTTTGTAGGATCAGTAGAAACTCCCTTAGAGTTAATGACATGGCCCAAATACTCAATTTCCTTCTGGCCAAAAGAACATTTCTCTAGCTTGGCATACAGCTTATTTGCTTGCAATATATCAAACACCTGCTTGAGATGATCTAAGTGCTCCTCCATGGAAAAGCTGAACACCAGAATATCATCAAAAAATACCACTACAAATTTGAGAAGTCCAAAAAGGAGGTTCATTAAGGCCTAAAATGAAGGAGGTCCATTAGAAGTCCAAAAGACATTACTAAGTACTCAAACGGTCCCATGTGAGTTGCAAATGCAGTTTTTTGAATGTCTTCCTCAGCCATTCTGATCTGGTGATAACCATTTCTCAAATCAATTTTTGAAAATATTTTGGCCCCTTTTAACTGGTCCAACAGGTCCTCTATAACAGGAATAGGATATTTGTTCTTGATGGTAATTGCATTTAATTTCCTATAATCAGTACAGAGCCTCCATGTTCCATCCTTTTTCTTAACTAACAGCACAGGAGAGGAGAAAGGACTAGTGTTGGGCCTGATAATTCCATTCTTGAGAAGTTCTAAGATGATTTTCTCAAGAATTTATTTTTGGTGCTGAGGAATTCTATAGGGCCTTTGGTTGACTACTTTTGCTCCCTCTACTAAAGGAATTCTGTGGTCACAAGGCCTACTTGGTGGAAGTTCAGTCGGTTCCTGAAAGAGCTTCTCATATTGATCTAGCAGTGGTTTTAAATCAGCAGGTACTTCTTGAGCAGCTGCTATCATTTGAGGACCAGAAGTAGTGAACAAGAAAAATCCACACACAGCTTGTTCCACTAATTTTTCAGTGTTGTCAATTACTTCAGTAACATTAGAGAGAGGTACAGTTTCATCCACAAAAGTGATAAACTGTCCTTCAGGAGCAGATATCTTCATTTCCATTTTAATAAAAATAAAATCCATTTGGATAGGGCTATATTTCCTCAACCAATCCACTCCCAAGATGATGTCATAGCCCTTTAACTTCAGCACTCTGAAATTATCAATAAATGCATGGCCCTGTATTTCATAGTGACAGTTCTTTGCTTGAAATTCACTCTAAAGGATGCCTCCACTAGCAACCACTACTTTAGTTTTTGGTGTAGGACTAGGAACAACATCCAACTTGCTAGCCATTTGTGGAGAGATAAAAGTAGTAGTACTACCACTATCCACCAGTGCAGTTGCCATAGTATTACCCAGCTTAACAGTCAAAATGAAAGTATTTTTAGTTGCTCCAATGCCCATAGCAGCATGCATTGACACTTTCAATACAGTTTCATCAGTTAGCTGCTCTGTATTGTCCAGTTCCTGATCATCATATTCTGCCACAAAAATAGTTTCAGGGGTTCCATCCTCCTGAGCTTGTAGAGCTTGAATTTGTGCCTTCTGGTTCATCTTACACACCTGTCTGTGACCAGGCACCCAAGGCTCTCTACATTTATAACACACCTGGTTCTGTTTGGCTTGTTGAATAACCACATTCCTGTTTGGTGCTGCATTAGGAAACAATTATTTGGGTTGTTCAAACATGACTTGTCTTCTTGGTTGAGGCACATACTGTTTATTTTGCACTGATTGAGAAGGAGGCTGAGGTTTCTCCATTCTTCTAGCATACCACACAGCTGTTTGCAGATAAAACACTCTACTAAGCTTCTGATATAAGGGTTGAGGCCTGAAACAAAACTGGAGACATAATAATCATCAGGTATAGCAGGGTTTTCTCTTCTCATCCCATTCACTAGTTGCTCAAATTGTTCCACATAAGCAGCCACTGTTGTTGCTTAATGTGCAGCATGAAAGTTACTGACCACATCACAAGCTAACTCCACAGAAAACCTATCAGATAGGTAAGAACAAAACTTATGCCATGGCACATTAGAGGGTGCATAACCAGTACCCCTCCACCACTAAATAGCAGGTCCTTTAAGATAGGAAATGGCCAGTTCAGTCCTATGCTCAAGTGGAGTTCTTGCAGCAGCAAAATATTGCTCCAAGTTCTGAATCCATGATTCAGGGTCTTTTCCTTCAAACTCAGAGATGTTCAACTTAGCAGGCTTGACAGTAAGAACATTTCTTCTTCTATAATAATTCTCAGCCCCATCTTCCTCTTGTATTTCCTCCAACTGAACCACATCTCTCTGTGCTGACTGAAAGTGTTCTTTTTTCCTTGTTTTGCCCATAGTGTGGATGTCTGTAAGGAACTTTAGGAGTCCCATCCATGTTCAGTTCCTTACCTGTCTGATCATGCAAAACAGCTGTACCAATTGGCAAAGGAGCTCCTTTTTCAGGCATTGCGACAGAAGGAGGAGTAGGTGCTTGTAGTTGTTTTGGCCGGCCAGGAGCCACTCGCGGTGAGTTGATCTGGTTGTCCTTCATCTGCACACTGCCTTGCCCTTCCACCATCTTCTTGGGCTGGTTCAGGATCTAACAGCAGGCGTCGGAAGTTGTCTTGGATCTTGCCGAAGTTCTTCTGCATCGTAGCAAAATTTCTGTTAACTGTCGCTTGAAATTGCTGGAACTCCTTGCGATCTTCCTCTCGGTCCCGCTGCAGTGTCTTGATGTCCAACTCGAGGGATTCGAGCTGCAGTTTCGTCGTAGAACCTGAATCCACATGGCCCGTCATGATTTCGCCGTCTGCGATCACCACCATAGGGGGTTGGGAGGGTGGGATGGCTTTCTGTTAACTGTCGCTTGAAATTGCTGGAACTCCTTGCGATCTTCCTCTCGGTCCCGCTGCAGTGTCTTGATGTCCAACTCGAGGGATTCGAGCTGCAGTTCCGCCGTAGAACCTGAATCCACATGGCCCGTCATGATTTCGCCGTCTGCGATCACCACCATAGGGGGTTGGGAGGGTGGGATGGCTTGTCACCGCCGCCGACGCCCGCCTCCGATGGTGCACGGTCAGATCACAGGAGCTGGAATTTTACCGCCAGAGAATGACTCTCGGGCAACCAGACTGTTTCTCTGACTGCACCTGAACGCTGCCACTCCGGCCGCCACCAACTGCCTCCGCCGCCAGATCAGAGCTCAAAGAGGGATTTTACAGCCGGAGCCAACCTCTACAGCGCTCCAATCAACACCGCCGCCGAGGAAGGACTGGCCTCTGCTACCAATTGTCTGGACCAGAGTCCCAAACTACTGAATTTTAACAACTAACGGAACTAAGGCAGGAATTGGGCGAATCAAGCTAGGGTTTTCATTGCAGAAGGAAGGGGAAAGTATCTTCTGGACAGAGGGAAGTATCTTCTTCCATGGCATCCCGCAAAACCAAACACTTGGATGACCCAAAAAAGTTGGTTCCAGTTTGATGCGTGTCGCAAGACGAAACACATAAAAGTTGGAACAATTTACAATTGCGTTTCCACTTGCTTCCCGCGACAAAACACACACTTAAATTAGGACCAGGCTTACGTATTTCTGCAAGTCCTCAAAATGGGATGACGGAAAAACTTTTTGATTAGGGTCAGGCCACATCCATATCTTTTCAGGTGGACTCCATTCATTCATACTACTACTCCCTCCGTCCGGGTTTATTAAACCTCTCAGCATCACAAGCATGTCCCTTTTTATAAGGCCCCGTTTTGAAAAGATGCATGCATGTAACCATTTCATTGGTTGCATTGAAAGCCATTGTTGTTGGTGTCATGGCTGAAAAATTAATACACTTTATGCGTGCTTTTTTATTGGCTGCATGCATGTGAGAGAATGCATTGGGAGGGGAATAGAAGAATTAATGTGAGCAAATTACTATGTGTCTTGGTCTAAAAGAAGTTGTCTTTAGGCCTAATAAACCCGGACAGAGGGAGTAGTTTCTAACAAAGTAATATCCTTTGGATTTGCAAGTACCAAACTGAAATCATCTGCAAAGTCAGACTCCCAATGCCGCAAACAACAGTAGGTAGTTCCCACTTTTAGCCTTTCAAGGTCACAAGAAAAACGGTTGCAGAAGTCACCATATAAAATAAGAAATTCAGAAAATTCACAGTTTTTCAGGCCTCATAGCAGACAGACAACCAAGAACTCCCTCTGACGAATTTTCTAGAAAACTTTCTATGAACAGAAAAAACAACACAGAATGCTACTTCTTCTTCTTATTTTTCTTGTTAGTAGTTGTAACTGATGGACCTGCCACTGGCTCCTGCTTCTTAGTCCTCCCATGATGCTTGGGGACCAGCTCTGCTATTTGGATCATTAGCTGCTTCTCTGCAATGCAAAGACCTGGTGTCAGTAGGACAGACAAAAACATGTTCAAAGACACGCATATCATGGGAAATATCCTTTCGCGCTATAAATATCTCAAGATTGCCAGATATATCAAAGTAACCCGAGAACATAATGCGTTGAGCAAATACAAGATTGCCAGACACGCATATCATTGGAAATATCCATGTTCAAAGTAACTAGGATTTATAACTGCAAGTCGTCTTTACTCCCCCCAAAAGGGAACAAAATGTGTTGAGCAAATTAAAAAGATAACATAAAAAATAACATTAAGCAACATTATAATTACCCCGCACTAAGCAACATTGTAATTAACCCCTGAATCCTCTAAAAGACTAGCAAAAATACGTCTTCAAATTATATGATGGATGGCCTTAGACACTACAAATCAACAGATAAAGGCTCTCTTAACAACTAACTTACATGCACACACAATTGTGAGGGGCAACAGGGAAAGCTTAACGGTTGCAGAGAATCTACAAAACTATAGAAGGCAACATTATACTAGAGGCAACATCCAGGTGAATACAGCCATGTTTATCCTATTAGACGATTTTGACCACCTTAAGAGCTACTCCCTCCGTTCACTATTATAAGATGTTTTGGATATTTCAACATGGACTACATATGGATTGAAATGAGTGAACAAACACACTAAAACGCATCTATATACATCCGATTCAGAAAAAAGGTTAGAACATCTTATAATAGTGAACGGAGGGAGTATATGTGATGGAAGTTTTCGCCAACAGTAAAAAGAAATTGAATTTGGAGGAAAGAAACTCAAGATTCCACTATCATGCATCAGTTCTACTTAACAGAGAATACAATTTTCAGATAAGAAATATCACTAACATGGTGCTGGGCTGCTGGCTAACAGAACTCAGATTCAACACAGATGCATAGGCATGGTCCCATATTACATAGAGATGGTATAATCAAACTAGCCATATTATACAGCATCAAGGATAACTTTAATAAGTACATTCTTTTGATGCATTCTTGTCTATACCAAGATGGACTAAATAAAAGCACAATGCACAAGATTTGACGACACTACCAAGCAAAGCCCAGGAAACACATGATCCACATAGGGCAACACACTTTACTCCCTGGCCCTTTGATGCCACACAACATCCCAACTGAGAAGTATTTATGTGCCCTGTAGTGGACAAAGGGAGGTGCGCAAGGAGGCCTCAATGGCAGCCAGCCCAATTGCAGGCATCGCTCAGCTGAATAAGGATAAGGATGCTATTGTTGTAGGTGTATTTGTTAGGCATATGATACATATTAGTTTATATTGTTAGGAGTGGTCGCATCTCTTGATTGCCACGTTTCATTTGCAATTAAGCAGGAATTAATCAAAGAATGTCATTATCATATCAGTCCAGCCATCCTCTCGGTGATATTCATATACTGACAACACGACACAAGGATCATTAGGCCATGGCAAGTGAGAGAATTTCCCTTGTAATCTGAGCTAGGACCATGAGTTACCAGCCATTTTGTCCATACTGTTGCATGTAAGCTACAGTCTCATAGTACGAAGGACTAGTAAATCGGCTAAAATAACCATACTACAAACTGGAAATGGAACAATCATGACAAACACATGTAGGACCCAAGGGATCTCCTAAAGTATCTATCTACAAAAAAAATTGGACAAAAGAAATCCATGTCAACAATACTTTATTTCCTGATAGCACAAACAGGGAATACTTCGTTGCAAACATAATGGTTTAAGGTCCACGACGACTATAGCAGATCTCCTAATCCTTTGCAAGCATGGCCTTATATCTCCTATCTATGGGTTCGTTTATTCGCTATGCTCCAAAACTCATTTACCGGAAAAGTTTCCGCTTGTGTAAGCAGAAATTTCATTTGCATAAGGAAAATGGTAAAAAAGAACATTTTACTGTTTTACCAACTAACATCCAGGGAAGCATATCAAAATAAAGTGGTCCATGTAGTTTATCTCAACCTTGTCCCTTTCTTTTCAATCTCCAAACTTACCCTTTTTAGTTAGTCGTGCTATGTTGGACAAGGCTTCGCGAGAATTCATATACACGTCAAAACAAGCCAAGCCGCAGCCTTTGCTTCTTTTTTATGTCTGTGCACCATAACTCTATGAGCCCCGAGAGCTGGGTGGAAACATTTTTTTTTTGTGTGTGAATATTCTCATGGTTGTTTCCAAGTTTGCAGATCCTTGTCACAGACATACTAAAACTAAACAGATTTGGAGAATGTTGAATGCTTAGTATGAAAAACTCTTGAATGTGACTTCACAGCGCAATATGGGCTAGGTAAGTTTGTTTAACCATTATTATGTTAAATGTGTGACCATCATTTATTTCATTTCAGCATAATTTCTTATTTATTCCTATGCCACCTAGTATGCCTTGTAATATGATTACTAAGTTTATTCACCCATATTTGCAACTTCAGTTCTCCTAGAAAGATAACTCTTGATAATCAATGTTGGTAATACTTATGTGTTGTTATTTGTTGATCCATTAAAATGGAAATATGCGTCAGGATGCTGAGATGGATCAGCCACACACATATCTGATTTGGGCAAAAGATTGTCTAACTAAGAGCAGAAAAAAAAATCAAGCCAAGACGAAAATATTAAAAGACTAGACATTGAATTCGTTGAATGTTACATTGTTTATTGCATTGTCCTGAACTACTAAATTTACAGAACATCCAGAACTTGATCAAACTTCACAGCATCACTATCTGACTATAATAGTTAATAGGGTAAACCTTATCCCGCAAAAAAAAAGGTAAATCATCGCAAACCATGCGTAAGCAATTCATGATGATAGTATCAATATGAGCAATCAGGTAGGAATATATACTTAATTAAGATGGCCCATAGTTATAGCATACTAGTGTGGACTGTGGAGATTATCTTCTGCTCATTTTAGAAGAGACTTCCTTGCCATTAACTTAGGAGCGACTATAGTCCAAAGCACTCATCTCGAAGAAACCAATCTTTGTAACTTATGATGATTATGATTGTAATCTCGTATCCACAACATTACACTGGTTAAATGAAGAGAGAATCACATACAAAATGAACAACAGTTCTTCTACCATGCATCATTGATGTGCATTAAAATGTGGAGAATCGACATCTTAACGTACCAAGGGAATACTGATTTCACAAAACCTTGAAAACAGTACAACAAGGGTTGCATGGAACCAAAATTAAGTTCCTTCCAGGGAATTAACAGTGTGTATTTTAACAATAGCTCGTGATAAGTAACATCTTTAGGACTTAAAAGGACCGACCTTCCTTCATAGAAGCGAAGGAAACATTGAAATAGCAGAAATCTATTCCTGAAAGCTCTACTAGCTGCACTAGCAGGAATTGGGATAGCTTGAAAATGGTATGAACGTGTATAGAATTAGATGTCCTTGACCTTTTTTTACAGTGGATAGCTTCCATATTACCAAACAATGAGCAGTTTTAGTGCTTACTTGTTCTGATTGCAGGGTTGACTGGGGAGCCGTCATCATTGGTGAGCTGCACCCTCACTCTCCCCACCTGGAAGAAATCCCGCGGATATGCCTTATCCAACTGCATATACACCATAAGCAGTCCAAACATCAACGCCCGCATGAATCTAAGGAAGGCAAGGGGAATCCCGGACTGCAAAATTTCAACGAAAAGAAAGGGGGAAAACGATATGGGTACCTCGATGGCTCGAGGGATCTTGAGGTAGGCGCAGCTGTCGGCGATCTCGATGCAGGTGGGGTCGGGGCAGGCCTTGGCGGCAGCGATGCGGCGGCCCTCGGCGACCGTCTTCTTGGAGTTGAGGTACACCGGGTAGATGATCTTCCACTTCTTGATGCTGCTCCTCAGGTCGGCGCCGCCGCCGCTGCCGCCGGCGTCCATCTCCGCGCGATTCGGGTCGGGGGAAGGGGCAGATCCTGGTGCAAGAAGCAAAGAGGAACGGAGGCAGAGCGCGTGAGGTTAATGCGGTTCTCGGTCGTGGTCGGGTCAGGCCATGGAAGAAGGGAGCTCCGGTGCGTACCGGGAGATCTGGCGACTCGTGTTTCCCTTCGAAAGCCGAAACCAAGACACGGGGGTGGACGCGACCGTGATAACGATGATGAAGCGCACCGTCTCAAAGCGTAGGACTTTCGCTCTCAAAAAAAAAAATCGAAAACGTACAATTTTTCATGAAAAATATATTTCGAAAACGTACAAAATTTCATGAATATTCAGCTGTGCATCTGCGTACAAAAAACAAATTTTAATGTTACTTTCTAATACAACACCTAAATTTGTTTACCTATTCGAGAGAAAAAAAGTAGGAGCTGAGTTGTTTCAGAAAAAAGTCAGGGGTGGGCCAATACTGAAAACTGTTTATATAATTATTATTATTTCATTTTCTAAAACCTTGCAACCTGAAGGGGCGCATCTTTGCGCTAGGCAAGCCTCACAATATCCCGTCAGAAGAAAAGGCAAGCCTCACTATATAGAATAAGGTGTTTATAGATTAATTATGTACCAAATTTCTTAGTCCCCAATTTGTTGAATGATTATAATCCAGTTTATTTAAACAGACTAGTAATAATGTACGTGCAATTTACATTTATATTAGGTAGGATATTAGTTGCACGTTATATTTGGTAAGATATATATGTTGCACGTTGGTATTTGGTAAGACATGAATTACTTTTTCGCGCGAATGGTAGGATATTAATTACATGACAGATTTCAAGTGATAGCGTTGAGTCAAAACGTATTTATAACCAATGGTAGTGGTGGGTAATTAGAGCGTTAAACGTGTTTGGTGCTCAACATTGAAGCGATTTGAACCGCTGCATAACATGATTTGACGGTCGAGATGGTTTGGATCTGCCCAATTGGGTCTTTTTATATTGGTATAGATATAGATGAAAGCATTAAGTTGCAAAAAAACATATAGTGGGTTGTGGCCCACCGGCTACCCGCCCTAGAGGCAATAATAAAGTTATTATTTTATATTTCCTTATATCATGATAAATTTTTATTATTCATGCTAGAATTGTATTAACCAGAAACTTGATACATGTGTGGATACATAGACAAAACACCGTGTCCCTAGTAAGCCTCTACTAGATTAGCTCGTTAATCAAAGATGGTTAAGTTTCCTAACCATAGATGTGTTGTCATTTGATGAATGGGATCACATCATTAGGAGAATGATGTGATGGACAAGACCCATCCGTTAGTTTAGCATTATGATCATTCAGTTTTATTGCTATTGCTTTCTTCATGTCAAATACATATTCCTTCGACTATGAGATTATGCAACTCCCGGATACCGGAGGAATACCTTGTGTGCTATCAAACGTCACAACGTAACTGGTTGAACAGGTATCTCCGAAGGTGTTTGTTGGATTGGCATAGATCGAGATTAGGATTTGTCACTCCAAGTTTCGGAGAGGTATCTCTGAGCCCTCTCGGTAATATACATCATAAGAAGCCTTGCAAGGAAAGTGATTAATGAGTTAGTTGTAGTATGATGTATTACGGAACGACTAAAGAGACTTGCCGGTAACGAGATTGAACTAGGTATGAAGATACCGACGATCAAATCTCGGGCAAGTAACATGCCGATGACAAAGGGAATAACGTATGTTGACATAAACGGTTCGACCGATAAAGATCTTCGTAGAATATGTACGAGCCAATATGAGCATCCAAGTTTTGCTATTGGTTATTGACCGGAGAGGTGTCTCGGTCATGCCTACATAGTTCTCGAAGTCGTAGGGTCTGCACGCTTAACATTCGATAACGATATAGTATTATATGAGTTATGTGATTTGGTAACCTAATGTTGTTCGGAGTCCTGGATGAGATCATGGACATGACGAGGAGTCTCGAAATGGTCGAGAGGTAAAGATTGATATATATATATATATATAGGACGTTGGTTTTTAGACACCAGAAGTGTTCCGGAGGGTATCGGGTCACCGGAATGTGTTTCGGATACCCCCGGCAATCCTATGGGCCATATGGGCCTTTACACACCAGCCCACAAGGGGTTGGTGCGCCCTGTAAGGCTATATGAGGAGGAGAAGGAAAGGGGAGAAGGGAAAGGAAAGTGTGAATTAGGATTCCCACTTTCTTCCCTCACCCCCCTCTTTCCTTCCCCTTCATGCATACATGGAAAGGGGGAGGCCGAATTAGGAGGACCCCAAGTAGGATTCCTCCTACTTGGGGCGCCCCCTTGGCTGCCTCTCCTCCCCTCCAACCTATATATGTGGGGGGGCACCGCTAGAACACACAACATTAATTGTTAGCAGTGTGCGGTGATGAAGCTATGTACCTAGGGTAGGGTCATGGGCCTGTCCAAACTACCCTCCCCAAGGACATCTCTAGAAGGAACCACCTTTCAATCGACTCAGAAGTGTTCCACTCGACGGACTCGAAGACACTCGACCATGAAGCCAACCACTCGACAGCTAGGAGATGATAAGTCACTCTGTACGCAAACGGTCGATCATTAAGTAGCTTTCATGGTCATTATAGCACTTTATTAGTGGTGTTACCAAGAACGCCCACCTTAATGTACCTTTAACCTCTGCATAACGAGGGCGGAGGGTCCAAGCGGACTCTATATAAGCCACCCCCCTCCTCAGTGTAAAGGGTTCGCACCCATGTAATCCATACACACATAATCCAGTCGACCGCCTCCGGGCTTCGAGACGTATGGTTGTTACTTCCTCTGAGAAGGGCATGAACTCGTAAACCTCGTGTGTATACAACTGTTCCATAGCTAGGATCTTGCCTCTCCATTCCTACCCCCCTACATTACTGTCAGACTTAGAACCACGACAGTTGGCGCCCACCGTGGGGTAGGTGTCTTAGCGACTTGTTGGAGAAGTTGCAGTTTTTCCGATCCCCTTCATCATGGTTTCAGGCGGAGGTTTGGCTGAGGGCCGCGAGATCTGTCTCGGCGCGCTCGTGTTCGTCGCCGACGACTCCGCTTGGCTTCAGGAGGCATCACTCGACATCGACGCACTTCCCGTCCGCGGGGCAACACACTTTCGCGCGTGCATCCATGGCGTCCTTTTGGGACAGTCATCGACCCAGTATCGGTCGGCTCCCGTGGCGTCCTTCCTCCCCGTCGACCGCCAGCGCAAGCGTTCCGATCGGTCGAGGCTTCAGCGGTGGGTGAGGCACGCGGTGGCTCGCCAGTCAGCCACCCCCAAGTCGCGGCGATCGAGCCCGACGAATCTCTCTACGGTTTGTTCGACCTGTCGACTGGCTCCGCGGAGACTGCATCCGAGTGCGACAACAGTGATCCAGCGGCGGAAGTCCTGATGGTCGATGAACCGCGCAGCAGTCCTCTCGGCTTTCCCCGCGCCGACGGTGGCGACTGCAAGGGCGATCCGTCGCAAGCCCATGAGGAGTACCTGCCCGAGCCACTCACTTCGCTGCAGAGGGAGGAACTTCGCCGCCGGAACATGGATGCACTTCACACTCCTATCGCCGGAGAAACCCCGAGGCCCGTGCCTTGAAGACGCGTGCTTAGCCAACTTGGTTGAGCGCTTTCGACCGAGAATCTCCAGCGAGTACTCGATGAACGAAGCGACAACGGGTCCCGTCATCTAGTCAACGTCAGCTCTTTCAGCCACCGACTCAGGTATATCGAACTCCGATTCAAAATTTAGCAGCTACGGCCCGTATAGCAGAGTCGATTCAGCCTTCCCAGTCCGAGGCTGGCAGAGGCTTGTTGCAGATCAAAGAATTACTCCGGGCAGCAGGAAACCAGAATTCAGCCGTATCACAGTCGCGGAACGGGATCCATAGTAAATCCGTTGTTGCAGATACAGTTCAATCGGCTCACAGCCCAAGATCGCCCCCGAGGCGTGAGGGACGTGAAGACCGGCGAGATTAGTATAGGAACCGTGAGCGGTATGATCACCGATTCGATCGCGATGATCGACGTCGAGTGCCCACCCCTCCCCCGAGGAGTGGGTCATACATGCCTCGGCAGCAGGATGACAGACGCCCTCACAGTGCTGGGCGAAGGATTCCAGTCGACCCCAGAGAACCAGGCTTTGATGCGAGATCCATTCTCGTTCGAGGTTTGGTCGACGAACAGAGCTCACCGAGGAGGTCATGACGATGCCCTTCCAAAGAGTAGAGTGCACGTATCAGGACCAGAGTGCTTCAGCAGGGCCATCAGGGCCGCAGTGATTCCTCCCAACTTCAGGTTGGCGACTGGAGTCAGTAAGTTCACCGGTGAGTCCAAACCTGATACTTGGCTTGAGGACTACCGAGTGGCTGTTCAGATTGGCGGCGGCAATGACGAAGTGGCCATGAAACACCTGCCTCTTATGTTGGAGGGCTCGGCCAGAGCATGGCTTAACCAGTTAGCACCCAGCAACATTTACACTTGGGAAGATCTTTCCCGAGTGTTTGTCAAAACATTTGAAGGAACCTGCAAGCGACCAGCAGGATTGACAGAATTGCAAACCTGTGTGCAGAAGACAAATGAAACTTTGAGGGATTACATCCAGAGATGGATCATATTGCATCACACAGTGGAAAACTTGTCGGATCACCAGGCAGTTTGTGCCTTCAAGGAAGGCGTTAAGTACAAAGAATTGAATCTGAAATTTGGTCGAACCGGAGACATGACTCTGAGTCGAATGATGGAGATTGCCACCAAGTACGCCAATGGCGAAGAGGAGGATCGGCTCCGGAGTGGCAAGCACAAGTCAGTCGCCCATGAAACCGGAGGAAATTCCAGTCGGAAGCAGAAGAGGAAAGCCGAGCCAGCTGCTCCTGGCGAAGCCTTGGCTGTGACTCAAGGAAAGTTTAAGGGGAAGCCCAAGGGGCCTTGGAACCCCAAAAAAGTGAAGGATCAAGACGAAAATGATGTATTGGACTTGCCATGCCACGTTCACACAAAGAAAGATGAAGAGGGTAAGCTCATTTACCCGAAGCATACCACCCGACAATGTCAGCTCTTGATCCAGCAGTTCCAGGGGAAGCCGCCCAAGGATAAGGAAAAGGAGTCGGACAAAGTTGAGGACAAG
The DNA here is from genome assembly GCA_021605205.1 of Aegilops longissima. Classification (NCBI taxonomy): domain Eukaryota; kingdom Viridiplantae; phylum Streptophyta; class Magnoliopsida; order Poales; family Poaceae; genus Aegilops; species Aegilops longissima. The sequence goes on from CM038682.1 coordinate 560,457,581, forward strand.
GAAGATAGTGATGGTGGGTACCCCCTGGTCAATTCCACCCTGATGATTTTTGCTGATGTTGAAAGTAAAAGTCGATTGAAAATTATCAACCGAGAAGTGAATATGGTCGCTCCGGCGACACCCAGTTATTTGAAATGGTCTCGATCGCCATCACATTCGACCGGTCGACCACCGACGCACATAGCCACCCCGGGAGGCAAGCTTTGGTGGTCGACCCGGTCGTCGAAGGCACTCGACTAACTAAAGTGTTGATGGATGGTGGCGTTGGCTTTGAATATACCGTATGCGAGGCGTTGAAAGGGATGGGCATTCCGATGTCCGACTCGATTACAAACAACATGAGCTTCCATGGAGTCATTCACGGAAAGAAGGTTGAGTCACTCGCCAAATTGCTCGGATGTGGTTTTCGGTGATTCCAAGAATTTTCGTAAAGAAAAGTTGGCGTTTGAGGTCGTGGATTTCGAGTGCTTATCACGCTATTCAGGAAGGCCAACAGATGCACGCTTTCATGGCCCAGCCATGTTATGTATACCTTAAGCTGAAGATGCCAGCCCCAAAGGTGTGATCACCGCCACCGCAATTGGAAGAAAGCGTAAGAGTGTTTCGGAAAGGCTCGAAGATCGCCGATGCTCGGATGGCGATGGTAGAGCTGCAGGAATACCGAAAAACTGCAGACCGAGTGATTTGTTGCGAGCCAAGAAGCCCGCTGCGGAATCAGCGTTTCAGTCGTCTGGTGAGACAAAGCCGATTCACATTCACCCGACCGACCCGATGCTGCTCCGACTCATATCTCTACAACACTCGACTCCAAATAGGAAGAAGCGCTCATCCGGTTCCTCCGTGAGAATCGGACATCTTCGCATGGAAGCCTTCTGACATGCCGGGTGTTCCTGTGGGCTGGTGAGCACCGCCTCTGAAGTCGACCCAAAAGTTAAACCTGTCAAAGAATATCTTCGATGGTCCGCCGTCCAGAAGAGAAAGGCCATTGGCGAGGAAGTGGCTCGACTCCTTGCAGCGGAGTTTATCCGAGAAATTTACCACTCTAAGTGGCTCGCCAATGTTGTCATGGTCCCCAAGAAGGACAAATCACTTCGCATGTGCATTAACTTCAAACATATCAATCGGGCCTGCCCAAAAGATCATTTTCCTCTCCCCCGCATCGACCAAATAGTCGACTCGACTGCGGGATGTGAGCGCCTGTCTTTTTTAGACGCCTATTCCGGTTACCATCAGATTCGTCTGTATGGACCCGACGAAAGCAAAACAGCTTTCATCACTCCATTCGGGTGCTTTTGCTATGTCACAATGCCATTCGGCCTCGAGAATGCCGGAGCCACGTTCATGAGGATGATTCAGAAGTGTTTGCTCACTCAAATCAGTCGGAATGTGGAAGCATACATGGATGATATTGTGGTCAAGTCACGGAAGGGTTCCGACCTGCTAACTCACCTTGCTGAGACATTTGCCAACCTCAGGAGGTATGATATCAAGCTTAATCCATCAAAGTGCCCATTCGGAGTTCCTGGCGGAAAGTTACTCGGTTTTCTTGTTTCCGAACGAGGAATCGACGCCAATCCGGAAAAAGTTAATACTATACTTCGAATGAAATGTCCTGTGCATGTGCATGATGTCCAAAAGCTTACTGGTTGCTTGGCCGCTTTAAGTCGATTGATCTCCCGACTCGGTGAAAAGGCATTGCCTCTTTACCGACTGATGAAGAAGTCAGACAAGTTTGAGTGGACTCCTGAAGCTGATGCAGCGTTTGCAGAGTTAAAAACTCTGCTCTCCACCCAGCCGGTGCTTGCTGCCCCAATCAGCAAAGAGCCTTTGCTGCTTTACATTGCAGCCACATGACAAGTTGTCAGTACAGTACTTATGGTCGAGCGGGAAGAAGAAGGAAAAGCCTTTAAAGTTCAGCGCCCAGTATATTATGTTTCTGAAGTTTTGACCCCATCAAAGCAAAGATACCCTCATTATCAGAAGCTTGTATATGGGATGTATATGACCACAAAGAAGGTTTCTCATTACTTCTCTGACCACTCCATTACAGTCGTCAGCGACGCACCATTGTCAGAGATTCTACACAACAGAGATGCAACTGGTCGAGTGGCAAAATGGGCGATTGAACTCCTTCCCCTAGATATCAAGTTTGAGGCAAAGAAAGCCATCAAGTCCCAAGCAATAGCAGATTTAAATGAAAGTGGATTGAACAACAACCGCCGACTCAAGTTCACTCGAGCATTTGGACCATGTTCTTTGACGGTTCCAAGATGCTAAATGGTTCCGTCTTTGGGGTGGTGTTAGTTTCCCCGAGGAGATAAGCTCGATATGTCCTCCAAATTCACTTTGATTCCTCCAACAACGAAGCGAGTACGGCGCTTTTGTATGGGTTGCGTATGGCCATTTCACTCGGCGTTAAATGCCTCATGGTCTATGGCGACTCAGATTTAGTGGTTAATCAAGTGATGAAGGAGTGGGACGTCAGAAGTCCGGCCATGACTGGTTACTGCAATGCAGTGAGAAAGCTGGAGAAGAAATTCGAGGGGTTAGAGCTTCATCATATACCCCGACTGAAAAATCAAGCAGCTGATGATTTAGCAAAAATAGGTTCCAAGAGGGAATCCATTCCCACCAATGTGTTTTTGGAACACATCCACTCACCATCAGTTCAAGAGGATCCTTTCACTAAAGAAGTTTCGCAACCAAAAAGTGCCACGGATCCGACTGAGGTTGAGGTTCCAGCGGTGGTCGACCTGATCATGGAAGTCTTGGTCATCACTCCTGACTGGACGGTGACGTACATCGCGTACATCCTAAGGAAAGAACTCCCAGAGAATGAAGAAGAGGATCGACAGATCGTCCGTCGATCCAAGGCCTTTACTGTGATAAAGGGACAGTTGTACAGAGAAAGCGCGACTCGAGTCGGACAGAAATGTATAACACCAGAAGAAGGTCAGATAATTCTTGATGATATCCACTCGGGGACCTGTGGTCATCATGCGTCCTCTCGGACCATTGTGGCCAAAGCATACCAAGCGGGATTTTACCGGCCAAGAGCAAATGAAATGGCGAAAGAGATAGTCGACAAGTGTGAAGGATGTCGGTTTACTCCAATATGTCACACAAACCCGCGTCGACTTTGAAGACCATTCCACTCGTCTCAGCCCTTCGCTGTTTGGGGATTGGATATGATTGGACCATCGAGAACCGGGCAGAGGCGGCTTCACTCACGTACTAGTGGCGATCGACAAATTTACTAAATGGATCGAAGCTAAGCCTATCAAGAATCTCGTCGTGCCTTCGCTATCGCTTTCATCGAGAGTTGATATTCAGATATGGAGTCCCGTGATAGCATCATCATCGACAATGGGTCAAACTTGATTCCGACAAATTCAAAGCCTTTGCGCCTCTCAAGGCACACGAGTCGACTACGCTTCGATCGCTCACCCCGATCGAATGGACAAGCGGAAAGAGCAAACGGTCTAATTCTCAAAGGATGAAACCCCGATGATGCGCGATCTCAAGCACGCAGCAAGCGCGATGGGTCGACGAACTTCCGCCAGTTCTTTGGGGATTGAGGACTACCCTAATCGGTCAACGGATGAACTCGATTCTTTACGGTCTATGGAGTGAAGCATTTCGCCGAGTGACTTGCTTCACAATGCGCCCGAGTCGAGCTCTACTCAAGATGAAGCGAACAAGCCCGCAGGATGCACGACCTCCTAGAAGAGGAAAGAGAGATGGCCCTGATCCGCTCGACTATCTATTAGCAAGACTTGCGTCGATTCCATGCCAGAAATGTGAAGAGTCGAGCCTTCCAAGAAGGAGACTTGGTCCTCCTAGTGGATCAACAGAAACCACACAAGCTCGCTCCCACTTGGGAAGGCCCCTTTATCGTCACCAGAGTTCTCCACAATGGAGCGTACCATCTTTATAACGTCGATTGCCAGATTGATGAGCCTCGAGCTTGGAATGCGGAGCTGCTCCGCCCCTTTTATACTTAAGAACTCACTCAGATGAGATGTAATAAGAAATACCTTTGTAGTTTATTAATCAAAGACAAGAGTGTTATAATTTTCCCAGTGATTGTTGTTGCTTTTGTTTTCGTGAGAAACTCCCCCAGTGGGTGGCTTGGTTGCGAATTCGTTTCGCCTAAGTTTGTAAAAAAAATCCTACCGAGTAGTGAGGCAGCCTCTCACTCGGGGGCTTAGCTGCAGTCCAGTACTCGCCTAAGTTTAAAAAATCCTACCGAGTGAAGAGCAATCCTCTCACTCGGGGGCTTAGCTGCAGTCCAAGTACTCGCCTAAGTTTGAAAAATCCTACCGAGTGAAGAGCGATCCTCTCAGTCGGAGGCTTAGCTGCAGCCCAAGTGCTCGCCTAAGTTTAAAAAATCCTACCGAGTGAAGAGCAATCCTCTCACTCGGGGGCTTAGCTGCAGTCCAGTACTCGCCTAAGTTTAAAAAATCCTACCGAGTGAAGAGCAATCCTCTCACTCGGGGGCTTAGCTGCAGTCCAAGTACTCACCTAAGTTCGAAAAATCCTACTGAGTGAAGAGCGATCCTCTCACTCGGAGGCTTAGCTGCAGTCCAGTACTCGCCTAAGTTTAAAAAATCCTACCGAGTGAAGAGCAATCCTCTCACTCGGGGGCTTAGCTGCAGTCCACGTACTCGCCTAAGTTCGAAAAATCCTACCGAGTGAAGAGCGATCCTCTCACTCGGAGGCTTAGCTGCAGTCCAGTACTCGCCTAAGTTTAAAAAGATCCTACCGAGTGAAGAGCAATCCTCTCGCTCGGGGGCTTAGCTGTAGTCCAAGTATTCGCCTAAGTTTGAAAAATCCTACCGAGTGAAGAGCAATCCTCTCACTCGGGGGCTTAGCTGCAGTCCAGTACTCGCCTAAGTTCGATACCATCCTGATCCGCAAGGACGACGAGGTGCAGGTCGACTGCTACCTTCTCCTTTGGAGCTACGCTACAAGTACAACGTATGCTCCATCCTGATCCGCAAGGACGACGAGGTGCAGGTCGACTGCTACCTTCTCCTTCGGAGCTACTCCACAAGTACAACGTGCGCTCCATCCCGATCCGCAAGGACGACGAGGTGCAGGTCGACTGCTACCTTCTCCCTCGGAGCTACGCCACAAGTACAACGTACGTGCTATTCCGATCCGCAAGGATGACGAGGTGCAAGTCGACTGGATCTTCCACCTCTGAGCTGCATCTCAAACACAAAGACTATTCCGGGTGAAGAGTAAAACCACTCAAGGCAAATGCAAGCATATTCGAAGTAAAGCAAGTTCAGATAAATCTCGAAGGTTCCAAACCGCAGATCAAAGTACTCGGGCTCTCAACACGAAAGAGTTTAACGGTTACAAAATCCACTCGGCATTACGAGGCAAATTTAAGGTGGGGCATGAAAGTTTGTTCACTCCGCGGAGGAGGATCGCAGCTCGACGAACTCGTCCTGTCGACACCATCGGCGATCCGAGTGGCAGCAGCAATGGAAGTCTCCATAAAGGATCGGAAATCATGCTTCTTGGTGTTGGCGACCTTGATAGCTGCCAACTTATCTTCTCGCGCCTCCTTACAGTGGACACGAACCAAAAGCGAGCCACATCGACACCGCACCAAGCGAAGACTTCTTCCACTCCTGCACTCGACCAGGGATCTCGTTAAGTCGAGTCATCAGGGACTCGAGATCGTTCTGGAGTGTTGCCCTTGGCCAAAGTGCTGAGTCGATCCGCAACGTGGCGACTTTCAGTCGAGCCAGATAGTCAACAACGCCGTCGATGCGGGATTCCAGTCGGAGTAGGTTCATAGCAGTTTCGTCTTTCATAGGAGAATTGATAGGGTCCAAATTCGGTTCGATCCGCCCAGTCTCCTCCTCGAAGTCTCGGCAAAGCTCTGCATGCACAGTCCAAGGATGAGTCAATATTCGTATGCCGAGTCGACAAAGATGAACCAGTCGGAATGATATATGTACCTTCAAGCTTGATGAATAACTTCTTGGCGAGGCTCCTAAGATAGCGTTCCAGATCGTCCCTCCGACGAGCAATGCTGTCCATCTTCTCATTCAGGCTAACCTTGTCCTTCTTCAAGCGGGTTACCTCCTTGTTGGCTTCGCCAGAGCGGATTTCATCTTCGCATTCTCCTCCTCCGAGCAGCCGATGAAGCCACCTTCATTCGCGAGAGCAGTTTGTTCGTCGGCCTTCTTTTGAGCAGCAGCCAGATCTTGATCCTTCTTTGCCAGAGCCTGGTTCAGTTTTTCTAAAAAGAAACAGTGCTCGGTTCAGGAAGAGCAGAATGAAATCCAGATCTAAGGCGAACCAGTCGACAAAGCTTCCTTACCATTGGCGTCGTCTTTGGCCTTTGCAGCTCTGACTTGGCCAACTCCAGATCAAGATTGAGTTGAATTTGCTGCTTCTCCAAGTCGGTAAAGCGAGCTCCAAGGTCACAAGATTTCTGCAGACAGAGAGGATGGGTTATTTTTTCGAGAAAAGCGACAAAGACAAGAACACTAAGACTACGATCGACTGCCCGCAGATCCACCATAGTCTCGGGGACTACACCCAAGGGTGAACTTAGCGTGCCCCACTGGTTCAGCTTAGCACTCGACGAGACCTTTTGGTGCGAGTGTGTGTGTAAAAAAGAGACAACAAGAACAAGTTCTTTAGACCATAGGTCGATTGCCCGTGATCGACCACGGTCTCGGGACTACACTCAGTGGGTGCACTTAGCGTGCCCCACTGGTTGATTACACTCGACATGGCGGACTGCACCGAGTGAAGGAATTAACATATCAAGACTACGATCGACGCCTGCATCCACCATAGTCTCGAGGACTACACCCAGTGGGTGCACTCAGCGTGCCCCCACTAGTCCAAAACTTCAATAACAAAATTTCAGCTCAAAGTATGGATTTGCTTAGTGACAAGTCGAAACACCCTGTGGGTGCAAAGATGCAAAGATCTTTGGAAAGAGAGCTTTCAGGTAGCATATCCTAACAGAGCAAGCCAAGAAAATCAGTCGATGTGTTGCTGACCTGAACATTGCTTTGGAGAGCCGAGCTCGCATCATAGGCGGCTTGACTGACATCCCGCACCATCTTCATCTTCTCCATCACGATACCTGCTTGGCGTATGGATTCCTTGGCAGCATTCACTTCGTCTTCTGGGACGTGGTGCGTAACAAAAAACCGAAGGTGGGTCGGCAGGAGCTTGAGCAGTCGATGAAGAAGGTCGAGCACTCGGCAGCGGATGCAGTGAAAGTAACAGCCCGATTACGCACTGACTTCTGAACGACTGGTTCAGCTATCGGCGTCGACTGTGGCACCTTGTCTGCAGGAGTTTTCCTATTTTTCCTTGTCAAAGGCCTCTCGGGCTCTTCTTCGTCATCGTCGGGGAGGTCAATAACGTTAGGAGCTGCTCAAAGATCAGTCACCAAAATTTGCATCACCCAATGGTATATATTGCAGTTGAGTCGACCAAATAAAGACAGAACGACAGAAATCATACCCGGATTGGAGGTGACTGCATCCTCCATTGCCTCATCTTCATCCCTATAGGCCGAAGTCCCAGAAGTAGCAGTGCTGCCAGTTCCAAAGTTTATCTGGTCAAATCAAGGAAAAAATGAATAGTACAGAGCGTCGAGTGAATACAAAGGGAGGCACTCACGCAGAAGCAACGGGGATGTCAATCTTAATCTTCGGTTACGCCTTCCGAGGCCTTTGCACTGCAACTTTGGGCTGCTTTGACGCTTTTTCAGTTGGCACCGGAGAAGCCGTCCGAGGGCGTTTCGACGATCGCCTAATGAGCTCGATCCACTTTGCCACAGCCTACAAAGGGTCGTGGCTGAGCTTGGATCGCCTTTCCATGCAAGGAGGATCGAATTCCTCCTCCTCTTCCTCTCCACTGGAGCCGCCGTCATCCTCTTCCCCCTCACCATCAGATTGCCACTCTTCTTCACTTTCGCCTCCGCTCGCCTCTCCCTCCTCGGCCTGCTCTTGCACCCCGTTGGGCATCAAGTACATCTCGGTAATGGTCTATAAGACAACAAACAAGACAAAAATCAGTCGACTGATTTTTAAGCAGACAGAATGAAGAAAACAAGGTCACGGTCAGAGATGCAGAGTTGGACCTGGTCTACTTCGTATGATTGGTCGAGTGGAGGAATCCTCCTGGCTCCTCGGGGGTTGTCTTTGTTCCCTGTGATACTTGACAACCACCCCTCCAACGTAGCCTTGTCGACCTCCTCCGGGTGAATCCGAGTGGTGTCATCGAGACCCGAATACATCCACATCGGATGGTCACGATCTTGGAGAAGTCGGATATGTCTCCGGAGGAAGACCTCTAGCAAATCCATACAGGTCACCCCGTCGCGGACAAGCTGCACCACTCGACCGACCAACACTTTGACTTGTGCCTTCTCTTCCGGTGTCACCTTCAGAGAAGAAGGTTTTTCTGCTCGGTTCAGGGAGAAAGGGGGAAGACCCGTCGCTGTCCGGAGTCGCTGGTCTCTGCGCAGAACCAGGTCGACTACCACCCGCTGGATCGAGCCGAAGAGTCATAGCTGGGAAAGAACTTTTGCTTCTCATCTGGATCCCGAGACCCCCGCACATCTGAATCACTTGCGTCTTATCGTCACTCGACTTAGCTTTCTTAACCGACTGAGAACGACAAGTGAAAATGTGCTTGAAGAGGCCCCAATGAGGACGGCAACCCAAGAAATTCTCGCATAAAGACACGAAGGCAGCAAGATACACGATGGAATTCGGGGTAAAGTGATGGAGTTGCGCTCCGAAAAAGTTCAAGAAACTCCGGAAAAAAGGATGAGGGGGCAGCGAGAATCCACGATCGACGTGGGTGGCGACAAGGACGCACTCACCCTCGAGAGGCTGCAGCTTGATCTCGTTCCCCGGGAGGCGCGCAGATTTGTGAGGAATGAATCCCCCCTCGGTCAGGTCATCGATGTCGTCCTGTCGAATCGCCGAGGGCATCCAATCTCCCTGGATCCAGCCCGGCGGCAAGGCAGACCTCGAGGAAGATCCGCCCCGACCGGACTTCTTCGCCCGCGCCGTCGCTTTTTTCGCGCGCTCCAGGGCCTCCGTCTTCTCCTTCACCATTGCCGCAGACGAAGCTCGAATAGATCGGCGGCACCGGAATGAGAGCAGAGGTGGTGGCGGAATGCGAGAAGAAAGGGGAAAAAATGAAGGCGCACTGTTCAAAAAGCCCTGGGCTAGTGGCTTATATGGAGTCGCCTCCGAGTGACTAACCTGTAGGCCCAGACGATCCTATCAAATCCCGCAACAGTCACGCGCGCGATACGTGGCGAAAAAGGTGGCACGGAGATCGAGGCGTCCCTGCCTTATCCCATCCGAGTACTGCGGCCTCCTCCGCCCCGCGCACTTCCCGAAATTCAAATCCCGTGAAATCCGCGGGCTGCAGAACAACTTGTCAGATGGAAGTTCTCCTCCGCTCTGTCACTGGGAGCTCTTCAAGTAAAGAAACTCACTCGACGGGAACAAAGAATGGATCAAGGCGACTGAAAAAGAAGTTGGTATCGTCACCTAGGTTCATTGATCCAGAGCAAGCTATACTCGTAACACAAAAAACGGGTCGGAAGTATGTTCAACTCTTTCCCCACTCAAACCTCGATCCATTCGGGGGCTAATGATGAAGCTATGTACCTAGGGTAGGGTCATGGGCCTGTCCAAACTACCCTCCCCAAGGACATCTCTAGAAGGAACCACCTTTCAATCGACTCAGAAGTGTTCCACTCGACGGACTCGAAGACACTCGACCATGAAGCCAACCACTCGACACCGGAGATGATAAGTCACTCAGACGCATAAGCGGTCGGTCATTAAGTAGCTTTCATGGTCATTATAGCACTTTATTAGTGGCGTTACAAGAACGCCCGACCTTAATGTACCTTTAACCCCGCATAATCGAGGGGGAGGGTGCTCATGGATTCTATATAAGCCACCCTCCTCGCTTTAAGGGTTCGCACTCAGTAATCCATACACACATAATCCATCGACCGCCTCGGCCCGAGACGTAGGGCTGTTACTTCCTCTGAGAAGGGCCTGAACTCGTAAACCTCGTGTGTATACAACTGCTCCATAGCTAGGATCTTGCCTCTCCATTCCTACCCCCTACATTACTGTCAGACTTAGGACCACGGCATGCGGCGCTCCCCTTCACAGTTTACGCCTCCGGTCATATCTTCGTAGTGCTTAGGCGAAGCCCTGCGCGGATCACATCATCATCACCGTCACCACGCCGTTGTGCTGACGGAACTCATCTACTTCCTCGACACCTTGTTGGATCAAGAGGGCGAGGGATGTCATCGCGCTGAACATGTGTATACCTCAGAGGTGTCGTACGTTCGGTACTTGATCGGTCGGAGCTAGAAGAAGTTCGACTACATCAACCGTGTTGTCAAACGCTTCCGCTTTCGGTCTACGAGTGTACGTGGACACACTCTTCCCCCCTCATTGCTATGCATCTCCTAGATAGATCTTGCGTGAGCGTAGGATTTTTTTTGAAATTGCATGGTACATTTCCCAACAGTGGCATCCGAGCCAGGTCTATGCGTAGATGATATGCATGAGTAGAACACAAAGAGTTGTGGGCGGTGATAGTCATACTGCTTACCACTAATGTCTTATTTTTATTCGGTGGTATTGCTGGATGAAGCGGCCCGGACCAACCTTACATGACCACGTTCATGAGATCGGTTCCATCGACAGCCATGCAACTAGTTTTGCATAAAGGTGGCTGGCGGGTGTCTGTTTCTCGTACATTAGTTGAATCGAATTTGACTTTGGCCGGTCCTTGTTGAATGTTAAAACAGCAAACTTCATAAATCACCGTTCTGGTTTTGATGCGTAGGTAAGAATGGTTCTTGCTAGAAGCCCGTAGCAGCCACGTAAAACTTGCAACAACAAAGTAGAGGACATCTAACTTGTTTTTGCAGGGCATGTTGTGATGTGATATGGTCAAGACATGATGTGATATATGATGTTGTATGAGATGATCATGTTTTGTAAAAGTTATCGCAACCGGCAGGAGCCTTATAGTTGTCTCCTTATTGTATGAAATGCAAACGTCATGTAATTTCTTTACTTTATTACTATGCGTTAGCGATAGTTGTAGAAGCAATAGTTGGCGAGACAACCACGACGCTAAGATGGAGATCAAGGTGTCGAGCCAGTGACGATGGAGATCACGACGATGCTTTGGAGATGGAGATCATGAAGGAAATATGCCCTAGAGGCAATAATAAAGTTGTTATTTATATTTCCTTATATCATGATAAATGTTTATTATTCATGCTAGAATTGTATTAACCGAAAACTTGATACATGTGTGAATACATAGACAAATAAAAGTGTCCCTAGTATGCCTCTACTTGACTAGCTCGTTAATCAAAGATGGTTAAGTTTCCTGACCATAGACATGTGTTGTCATTTGATGAACGGGATCACATCATTAGAGAATGATGTGACGGACAAGACCCATCCGTTAGCTTAGCATAATGATCATTAAGTTTTATTGCTATTGTTTTCTTCATGACTTATACATGTTCCTCTGACTATGAGATTATGCAACTCCCGAATACCGGAGAAACACTTAGTGTGCTATCAAACGTCACAACGTAACTGGGTGATTATAAAGATGCTCTACATGTGTCTCCGATGGTGCTTGTTGAGTTGGCATAGATCGAGATTAGGATTTGTCACTCCGATTGTCGGAGAGGTATCGCTGGGCCCTCTCGGTAATGCACATAACTATAAGCCTTGCAAGCAATGTGACTAATGAGTTAGTTATGGGATAATGCATTACGGAACGAGTAAAGAGACTTGCCAGTAACTAGATTGAACTAGGTATGATGATACCGACGATCGAATCTCGGGCAAGTAACATAAAGGAAACAATGTATGTTGTTATGCGGTTTGACCAATAAAGATCTTCATAGAATATGCAGGAACCAATATGAGCATCCAGGTTCCGCTATTGGTTATTGACCGGAGATGAGTCTCGGTCATGTCTACATAGTTCTCGAACCCGTAGGGTCCGCATGCTTAACATTCGATGACGATCGGTATTATGAGTTTATGTGTTTTGATGTACCGAAGGTATTTCAGAGTTCCGGATGTGATCACGGACATGACGAGGAGTCTCGAAATGGTCGAGACATGAAGATTGATATACTGGAAGGTTATGTTTGGACACCGGAAGGTTTCAGATTAGTTTAGGCATTTTCCGGAGTACCGGGGGGGTTACCGGAAACCCCCCCGGGGGCTTAATGGGCCTACATGGGCTTTAGTGGAAGAGAGGAGAGGCAGCCAAGAGGTGGCCCCCCCAAGCCCAGTCTGAATTGGGAGGGGGGCCGGCCCCCCTTTCCTTCCTCTCCCCCTTCCCTTCCTTCCCCTCCTAGTTGGACTAGGAAAGGGGGGAAACCTACTCCTAGTAGGAGTAGGATTTCCCCCTTGGGGGCGCACCATGAGGCCAGCCGGCCCCCTCCTCCCCTCCTTTATATACGGGGGCGGGGCACCCCATAGACACACAAGTTGATTGTTTTAGCCGTGTGCGGTGCCCCCCTCCACAGATTTCCACCTCGGTCATATTGTTGTAGCGCTTAGGCGAAGCCCTGCGTCGGCAACTTCATCATCACCGTCATCACGCCGTCATGCTGATGAAACTCTCCCTCGGCCTCAGCTGGATCAAGAGTTCAAGGGACGTCATCGAGCTGAACGTATGCAGATCGCGGAGGTGCCGTGCGTTCGGTACTTGATCCGTTGGATTGCGAAGACGTTCGACTACATCAACCACGTTACTTAACGCTTCTGCTTTCGGTCTACGAGGGTACGTGGACACACACTCCCGCTCGTTGCTATGCATCACATAGATAGATCTTGCGTGATCATAGGTAAATTTTTTGAAATACTGCATTCCCCAACAGTGGCATCCGAGCCAGGTCTATGCGTAGATGTTATATGCACGAGTAGAACACAAAGAGTTGTGGGTGATTGATACGTCTCCGTCGTATCTATAATTTTTGATTGCTCCATGCCAATATTATTCAACTTTCATATACTTTTTGGCAACTTTTTATACTATTTTTGGGACTAACATATTGATCCGATTGCCGGTCTGCGAGTTCTGTTTGTTGCATGTTTTATGTTTCGCAGAATATCCATATCAAACGGAATCCAAACGGGATAAAACAGACGGAGATTATTTTTGGAATATTTGGAAAATTCGGAAGAAAAATCCACGCGAGATTTGTGCAAAGGTGGCCACGAGGCAGGGGCGCCCCGACCTCGTGGGCCACCCGTAAAGGCGGTTTGTAACACCCCAAAAATTTAGCCAAGTTTTCAATATTAAAATTTTTGCCAGGAGTTTTAAAATTTTTATTTCTGTTGATTTCAGAACTCTTCTTTTAATTTTAAGGTGTCTTTTCCTTGTGGAGCTTTCCAAAACATATTGTACTTCTATGCTCTCTGTATGACATTTCCAAATCAGTAGATTTATTTATTAAAATTATTTCACCCTGAGCTTTTTTTTTCATTAAAATGAACTGTTTTAAATTTTGGAGCTCTTTTTGAACTACAACCATTTGATAGATTCTCTTAAAATTCCAACCAAAATTTGGAGATGTCATGTGATGTCTCTAAATCACTTGTGTGCATTAATATAATCATTTCATTGCATATTCTGAGTTTCACACCTGTTTTTCAAATCTGGTCCAGTGGACACTTTTGCACTATGGCCTAATTAAATATTTCCCTAGAACCTCCACCAAAATTATGGGATGTCAGTGGTAGCATGCCATTCAACTTTATGCAAAAACCTAGTGTTGTTCTTTGGAAAAATTGAGTGAATCATCCTCATCTTCATTCTGGTGCCATTTGGTGATTTGTACTGCAACCATCTCCTAACTTGCTTCTTTATCCATAATTCCTTTTCCTTCTTATAGTCCTCCTTGCCAAACCCTTAAGTCCAGAAGAGTGGACCCTTTGGAAGATTTTTTGTTCATAAAACAGTGCCACTCACTCCCTGTCCAGAAGTAAAGTTTTGCAAAACTTGCACTAGCAAGTTTCTCCTTTTTGCAAACCAACTCCACCACCCTCTCTTATATCCATAGAGACACTGATCTGGAGAATTTGGCCACTCCAAGAACTACCCAGGTGCCTTTGGCATTTTGTCAAACACCCTGAGTGCGCAGCCAGACTTGGCATGACTTCAGGTTTACATGGTGAACTTGAGCCCCTGACCAATCCACCATGTCCCTTGATCCCCTTGCTAACCCTAGACTAGTTCTGTTTATTGCCAGCCTCAACCGCGACCTCTAGGATGCCCTGGCATTTCGTCGAGCATGTCCGGGGCGTGCTCAGGCGCGCCAGAAGCGTCGTTTACACCCACGTGCGCCCGAGTCGCCGCGTCACACACCTCAGACTCAAATCCGCCCGTGGACCGACCCCAGCCAAAGACGCCGTGTCCCTTGCACCGCCACACCACCCGACCAACTCGGCACCCCACAGCGCCACCGTCGGAGACGGCCGGCGGCTAGGCCGACGGCCGCTGCGAGCCCGGCCGTGTCGGCGCCGCCTAAGCCGCCAACGCTTGCCACTGCCTCCGGAGCGAAAGGCGTGCTCATCCGCAAGTGTGTCCCCTAAGCGCTCGTCGCCGCCACGTCGCCCAAGCTACAGCATGGCGGTTCGCCATCGTCCTTATCGTCGGCCGCCTCGGAACCGACCTCCAGCGCCTATATAAGGAGGCCCCTAGCTCAAACCCGCACGCAGGCAGCCTCACACCATCCCACTCGTGCCCCCCTAGCCGTCAATTGAGAGGAGAGAGTCGTCTTCTTCCTCTCCGGCAACTCCAACCGCCACCACTGCCCCGTCCATTCCGGCGCAACCAGGGCCTCCCCCTCTCCACTCTCTTCACCAGAAGCCTTCTCTTCCTCCCCTGAACCCTTCCCCCTACTCCATTTCGATCAGGAACCACCGCGGCCCCCAAACCACTTTGCCCCCAAAGCTTTCCTCCGCCGTGAGCTCGCATGGGTGATTTCCTCCATCCTGTCACCCCTCGACTACGGGAAGGACCGCCCCGCCTTGCGGATCCATCCCGCCCTCCAGAGGCCGCGAGGAGCCGCCAGCTGCCCGGCGTTAGTCGCTTGAGCCCCGCCTGCTTCGGCCAGAGAGGAAGGAGGCGGGGAGACTAGTCAAACTGACTAGTGGGCCCCTGGACCCACTGTCAAGTGACCCCACAAGCGTCCCACGCTGGATAAGTGGAGGCGTAATTTCAAAATACACCTTCGACGTGGTCAGTAATCGAACCGTTTTTCTGTTTTTTTTAAATCATATTTTGACCAGGACTTTGACTGTCTATAACTTTTTAAATACAACTCCAAATGAATTGATTCTTTTTCCTACCTCTCTCAAATATTGTCTAGTTTATTTTAAGATTTATTTGAAAAATTTCAAAACAACTTTTTGTGCTGTTTTGTTTTTGTGTGTTAATTCATATATATATATATTCTTTTAAATAGGATTTTTGAAGATTTCAAGATGTTTTGGATGCACCCTTCTTTCACATGACCTGAAGGCAAGCATTCTGAACCTTGGTAAAAATTTTGTGTGTGTTGCATAGCACGGTGACAACGCCACCCCGACACGAGCATACGTCATTTTATGTGAGGATGTGTTCCTGCTCCTGAGTGCATGTGACGCCCTCGATTCAATCGTACACTAATCATACACGCAAATGTGTACGATCAAGATCAAGGACTCACGGGAAGATATCACAACACAACTCTACAAATAAAATAAGTCATACAAGCATCATAATACAAGCCAGGGCCTCGAGGGCTCGAATACAAGTGCTCGATCATAGACGAGTCAGTGGAAGCAACAATATCTGAGTACGACATAAGTTAAACAAGGTGCCATAAGATGGCTAGCACAAACCGGGATACAGATCGAAGAGGACAGGCCTCCTGCCTCGATCCTCCTAGGTCACTCCGTCGTCGCCGGGCTGCTGCGTAGTAGTAGGCGCCTCGAGTAGTAGTAGTCAATGAGGCGGTGGCGTCGGATCCTGGTCTCCATCGTCTGATTGCAGCAATCGAGTAGAGATAGGAAAAGGGGGAACAAGGCAACCGTGAGTACTCATCCAAAGTACTACTTAAGCAAGGAGCTACACTACATATGCAAGGATATATGTGTAAAGGCCATATCGGGACTGAATCTGCGAGAATGCCGAATAGAGAGAAGACCTAGTCCTAACGAAGACTAGCATCTTCCGAAACCACCATCTTGCAGCAAACAAGAGGGAGTAGTAACATAACTTAAAGAAGCAAGTGTTATCAACCTCGGCGAGAGATCCTTTCTCGACTCCTGCGAAAGAAATCCCGAGCCATACTATCCAGCTTATCATCATAAACCAATTCTCATCGCAATCCATTGCTCATATCCATGTCTCATCTCAAGTATCCAGTTCTAGTTGTATCGATCGATACAACTCCAAGTGTCCGTTACCGTGGGACAGGCTATCGATAGATGTTTTCTTCCTGCAGGTGCACCAACTTACCCACCACGCCGCTTAACTCCGGCGGACACACTTTCTGTGGTCATGCCCGGCCTCGGTCAAACAATACGCCGCAACCCGACCTAGGCTTAATAGAGGCCAGCACGCGGACTAAACCTATGCCCCGGGGTCATGGGCCATCTCCCGGAACTCCTCAGACGCTATGTAGGGCGGCCGAAGCAGACCTAGCCTAACAGGCGTTCCAGCCTAATCCGCGCTAGGCCGCTCCGACGCCGACGCCTAATAAGCTTCGGCTGATGTATACGACGCAGAACGCCCATACTTAGCCCACGTGATGGTTAGTGCTATCGGGCCGAGGCCCTTGGATCAAATATCCAAATCGTAGTGGATTAGGAACGCAGCGGTAACAAGCGAGAACTCACGAAGATGTGACCCGTTGCCCGTCTCGAGGACTTGTGGCAAGGGCTAGGAATGCCCGCCACGCCTAAGTAAGTATCTCGCGGCACCATCCAGGTCAACCCGTCTCCACATCACTCGCAATTAAGCACGCTGGTACCCTCGTGGTCGACCCGTCTTTCCAAGTAATGGGTAACAGTCCAAGTAACCGTGAGTCCAAACATCAAGGGAAAACACGAGGAATCACCCGGTGTATTCCACTCAATGTAGTCGTCAAGGTGAACATAAGAGGATTCACCCTCGAGGTCCACACTTGAGGGTTGCACGACGAGTCGTATCGGAAGTGGTTAAAGAGGAAAATCACCCTCGGTGACCACAACCGGATAACTATACTCTGAGGTTAATATCGGAAGTCTTGCAGAGGTTTCACCCTCGGTACTCGATAGTAACCTAGTAGTGTCGAGCAACTAAGGGAAGTGATGTGCGGTGTCGGGGCTGGTCTTCGATCCGTTGATCGGGTCTTCAATGATGAAGCGAGGCAACAAGGACAAGGTGGGGTCAGCGATGGGTCACTAACCAACCTATACTAAGCGATTTAGGATAAGCGGGTAGGTAACAAAGCGGGTTACAATAAGCAGGCTATGCAATGTAATAGGAGCAACAATAACAGAGTAAAAATCTAGTGCAAGCAATAAGAGAATGGAATGGGCGATATCGGGATGATCAAAGGGGGGCTTGCACGGTTGCTCGGCAAGAGAGAGTGATCGTCAAGACCGTAGTCGAACCGGCCACCGCAGCGGCGTCGGTCTCGTAGTCTACCAAGAGAAGAGGGGAAGAAACAATGAATACACGATAACAGATGCATAACGATGCATGACATGCCAAGAAGCGATGCTAGGCGTGCCCTAACGTGGTAAGAAGGGTACTTGGTTTAGGGGAAGTATCCGGAATTTATCCGGTTCCGGACGTCTGTCGACGGATGAACCGAGGAGAAAGTTTGCAGGTTCGATAGGTTAGAGACGTGCGGTGGACGAACGGATTGCGTATCCGGAATCGTCTCGCTGCTTACGAGCAACTTTCATGTTGAAATTATTTTAATCAAGCTCTGGATTAAAAGTTATGATTTATAAAAGGTTTTATTAATTTCTGGAATTAATTAATTAATTAATTAATTTCGAAAAGTATTTATGACATCGAGATGAGGTCATGCCGACGTCATCACCAACAGAGGTTGACTAAGTCAACCTGCCCAGTGGGTCCCACATGTCATACCCTAATAGCTTAAATAACCTAATCAGATTAATTAAACTTAGTTAATTAAGTTAACTAATGATTAGCATTAATTAATCCGAGATTAATTAGTTTAATTAATTACCCAATTAATTAGTTAATGATTAGGTTTAACTAATCCAAAATTAATTAGATTAATTAATTATCCAATTAATTAATTAATTAATTATTTAGTTAATTAATTTAATTACTTTTAATTCATTTTAAAACATTTTTTGATTCTGCTTAAATAAAACATTTTCTTAAACGTTTTGGGGTGGGGCCCCTAGTCACCCTACGTGGGCAACGGGCGGGCGCCCTTGAGTGCGGTTATGGTGCCTGCCGAATCGGGGCGCGACCTGCCCCGGTCGGGCGCAGGCGCTGGCGGCTGTTGCCAGCACGCACACAAAGGGCAGCCACGCATGAGGGGGGGCGACGGAGGGCAAAAGTCTTGAGGGCTCAGGCGGGCGGCTGTCTGCGAGGAGGCGCCAACGGGGAAGGAGGGGATCGGGGCGCGGGGCTCGGGGCCTCGCCTCATCGACGAGGGCGCCGACGGGGAGGAGAAGGAACGGGGGGGGGAAGGCGCGGTGGCGGGGCGCCAGAGCCGAGCGAGGCCTGGCCGGACCCAGCCTGGCGAGCGAGTCGAGGGGGTCGGGGGCGTCGGAGGGGACGGAGGGGAGGGGGGCGTTGCCGCGGCGGCACGGCCGGAGCCGAACGCCGACGAGGGAGAGGGAGGAGGCGCAGGGCCTCACCGGGGTTCGCGGGGTCTCGGCGGTGGCTTGGTGGAGCTCAGGGCAGTCCGCGGGGAGGGAGGCGAGGCACGCCAGGCCGAGGCGACGGGTGGCGTCAGGCGCCAAGGTCCCGGCCTCGGCCTCGGCGAGGAGGGAGGGCTGGCTGCCGGTGTGGGAGGAGGAGGGAGAAGTGAGGCGGGGGCGGGCGGGGCAACGGAGGGGGGTGGGTCGGGCCGTCGGGGGGGTTCGGTGGCGGCAGGCGCCTGAGCCCGATCCCGATTGGATCGGGGAGGTGGAGTCTTGCGCGAGTGGGGGGGAAGTGGGGATGCGGTTGGGGCTAGGGTTTTCCCTCGGGGGATAAGGGAGAGGGGGTGGTTGGCTGGTGGGCAGCAGTGGCCCATGGGGCTGGCCCAAAGGGGGGGGAAGGAGATGGGCCACGGGGGGGAGTGGGGAGGGGGGGGCCGGCTGCTGGGCCGGTTGGGGTTTTATCCCCCTCCCAGCTTCATTTTTTTTTTTAAACAGCTTCGAAACAACGATTTGTTTAAATAACAGAACCGGGGATCCGGGCGTTACAAATCTCCTCCACTACAAGAAATCTCGTCCCGAGATTTAGGAGGTAGAAGGAAAGAGGGCGGGATATTCATCTCGTAGACGATCCTCGCGTTCCCAGGTGGCTTCATCTTCAGAGTGATTCGACCACTGGACTTTGAGGAATTTGATCGCCTTCGGCGTGTGCGGCGTTCAGCAGGTCGAGAATGCGGACGGATGCTCTTTATAGGAGAGGTCCTGTTGCAATTCGAGCACTTCATGGTCCATTGCTCGGATTGGGTCCTTGAAGCAGCGTCGGAGTTGGGACACGTGGAACACATCGTGAACACGAGAAAGGTTGACGGTAGCTCCAGTTGGTAAGCCACTTTTCCACGCCTTTCGAGAATAGTGAAAGGGCCAATATAGCGAGGAGCTAGCTTGCCCTTGATTCCGGCGGTGAGCACCCTTCATTGGTGTAACGCGAAGATAGGCCTTTTCGCCAAAGTTGATAGACCATGTCTTTGTGGTGACGGTCATAATTACTCTTTTACGCCTTGTTGAGCGGTCTTGAGATTCTCGCGAATAATGCGGACTTGTTCTTGGCATGTTGGATAATATCCGGACCAAGAGTGGGCGTTCCCGATTTGACCAGTTCGAGGGTTCGCACTTTCGTCCATATAACACTTGAAGGGGGCCATCTTGAGACTAGCTTGAAAGCTATTATTATAAGAGAACTCGAAGATACGGGAGAGATTCCTCCCATTTCTTGCGAAAGAGATTTACACAAGCTCGAAGCATGTCTTGAGAATTTGATTGACACGTTCAACTTGCCCTTGAGATCATGGATGAAAAGCGATCTTGAAAGATAAATGAGTCCCCATAGCTTCTTGAAAACTTGCCCGAATCTTGAAGTGAATAAGCTGCCACGGTCCGAGGCGATAACCAGTGGAATACCGTGAAGTGAAACAATTCTGGACATATAGAGCGTTGCAAGCTGGCTAGCGGTGATCGTTTCTTTGACCGCCGAAAATGTGCAACTTTAGAAAGCGGTCAATGACGACAAGAATAGCATCATTACCTTTCTGCGATTTGGGAAAACCAGTGGCGAAGTCCATTTCAACATGGTCCCATTTCCATTCGGGAATAGAGATAGGCTGCAGAGTTCCAAAGAGGCCTTTGATGTTCTGCTTTGATACGACGGCATACGTCACATTCAGAAACATATCGAGCAATGTCCTGCTTCATATTAGACCACCAGAATCTCTGACGAATGTCTTGATACATCTTGGTACTGCCAGGGTGGATACAAAGAGGCGTATCATGAGCTTCTTGCATAACTTTCTGAGTCATATCCAGGTTGTCCTGCTTGCATGGCACCACTAGGCGGCCTTTGAAGTACAAGGCGCCATCATCAGCAATAGTGAAGGATGAGGGATTTCCTTTCCTGACTTCTTGTTTAAGCTTGTAGACCTCAGAGTCAGATCCCTGCATTGTCTTTATGGTGCCCAAGAGATCGGGTTCAACAGCCAGGGTAAAGAGGGATCCCTGGGGAACAACACGGAGATTCATCTTGCGGAACTCCGGAGGGGGGGAGTGCACGGAGGAACAATATGGAGGTTCAGCTGCTGAATTCCTCAACAAGTGAGGGCTGAACTTTGTGAACTCAAGGTGGTTGCTTGAAGACTTGCGGCTCAAGGCATCAGCCATTACATTAGCCTTGCTCGGCGTATAGGAAATACCCAAATCAAAGTTCTGCAACAGTCTCCATCCATCTCTGGCGACGGAGGTTCAGGTCTGGCTGAGTAAGCAGATACTTCAGACTTTGGTGGTCGGTGTAGATCTCGCAACGATTACGAGAAGGTAATGTCGCCATTGCTTTAGCGCATGAATGACAGCAGACAAGTTCGAGGTCGTGAACTGGGTAGTTCTCCTCGTGAGGGCGAATCGCCGAGAGGCATAAGCAACCACTTTGCGATCTTGCATTAGGACACCGCCTAATCCTTGACGAGAAGCGCCGCAAAGATATGACGAAGTCCTTCTTAGTATCGGGAGGAGCTAGCATCGGGGCGGTTGTCGACTTGTCCTTGAGTTCTGGAAACTTTCCCGACACTTATCTCGCCCATTGGAACTTGACGCCTTTATGCAATAGATTAGTCGAGGTTCGGCAATCTTGGAGAAGTTCTCGACGAATCGACGGCAATAGTCAAGCGAGACCGAGAAAACTTCGACTTGCTTAACGCTCTTCGAGGAGCCAATCGAGAATAGCCTGAACTCGTTCGGGGTTGACGGCTATACCATCCTTAGAAATGACATGCCCAAGATAGGTTACTTGAGGAAGCCGAATTCACATTTGGAGAACTTGGCATAGAGTTGATGCTCTCGTAGCTTTTCCAAAGACGAGACGAAGATGTTCAAGATGTTCTTCTTCATTCTTGGAATAGATCAGATATCATCCGGATAAACCACGATTTAACTTGTCGAGGTAATCCATGAATATATAGTTCATCGAGCAGAGAAGGTGGCTGGAGCATTGGTTAAGCGAAAGACATGACGGTGTACTCGTATGAACCATAACGAGTCACAAATGCGGTCTTGGGGATATCCTCCTCGCGAACACGGATCTGGTGGTAACCCAACCTCAAGTCGAGTTTCGAGAACACTGACGAACCAGCCAGTTGATCATAAAGATCATTGATCCGAGGAAGAGGATACTTATTCGAATGGTAGCTTGATTTATAGGACGGTAGTCTTGAACCAATCGGTTTGTCCCATCCTTCTTCTTGACAAAGAGAGAAGGTGCTCCCCAAGGAGAGCAACTTGGGCGAATGAAACCGCTTTGAAGAGATTTGTCGATTTCCTCCTTTAGCTCAAGGAGTTCATGCGGCGGCATCTTGTAGGGGCGCTTGGCTATAGGAGTGGTGCACGGTTTCAAGTCGATGACGAATTCGACAGCCCTAGCAGGGGAATCCTGGAAGTTCTTCAGAAAGACGCCTTGGAAATCGCAAAAGCACGTGAATGTTTTCAATTCCCTCGAGGGTGCGGCGTTCAATGCATTCAATGCATAGAGCCTTGCCTCGCATTTTGAACCGATTTAGCATTGTAGCTACGATTTCATCGAGAAGGTGCAGCAGATGGGCGGTCTTAGTGGCGCAAACGATTGTCGCCGTATGCGCTTTCAACCAATCCATCCCCAAGATGAGGTCAATGCTACAAGACTTTAGCACGATAGGAGAGACAAGGAATTCCATTCCTTCGATTTCAACGGGGACGTCGTTGCAAATCATGGAAGTTCGACATTGGCCCGCGGGGGTGTGTACTAATAGTGAAGCATTCATGTCTTCGCTTTTAAGGCCATGCATGAATGCAAAATCTTCAGACATGAATGAATGTGATGCTCTGAATCGAATAAAACAGATCAGTACTGAATTTACGAGAAGGGTACCCATCACGAGCAGGCTGGTCTGAGCTTCATTCAGTTCAACGTGGTTGGCCCGAGCTTTCCCATAAGACTTGCCGGTGTTGTTGCGGTTCAGGTGTTTCCACGGCCAGGTTGTTGGAAGGCCACTGATTCTGGTTCGGTTGCAATCTCTAGCACGGTGCCTGGCTGTCCGCACCAAGCATAAGCCATTATTGGGAGTGAACAGGAGCTTGGGGTGGCGGAGCTGGAAGCTTCTTTGCTTAGTTGTAGGCGCATTTAGGTGTAGCATAGTTCGCTTTGAAGCGAGAGGCATTGGGCTGGTACATGCTATTGGGAATCCATATCTTGCGCTTCTGCGAGGACGGGCCCAAGATGAGCCGGTGTCACGGTTGCGCTGTTAGAGCTCGTATTCCTGCAGACCAGTTTCGACATTGATAGCTTTGTTCACCAAGGTGGCGAAATCAGCAAAGTCGTGCACTAGAAGTGCGAGCTTGATGTCGACTTGAAGTCCGTCACGGAACTTCTCTTGTCTGCGTGCATCGGTTGCAATATCCTCTTGAAGATAGCGAGACAAGTCCAAGAACTCTCGCCGATAGGCTTCAACATCTTGTTGCCTTGGGTGAGGTTATGGAACTCACGCTTCTTCCGTCCATGACCCTTGAGGAATGAAGCGGCGCGGAAGGCAGCTGGAAGTCCGCCAGGTGATGAGTGTCCCAACCGGCAGAGTACGACGGTGGCTGTCCCACCATTGAGCTGCGGGTCCCTTGGGAAGAAGGAAGCAAAGGTGACATAGTGGCAGGAGGTACATTAGCAGACTCCATCTCATAGGTGATGTCACGGAGCCAGTCATCAGCATCCAGTGGCTGAGTTGAGCTGCGGTACACGCTGGGGTTCAGGCGTATGAATTCCTGCAGAGTTGTCCCGTTTGGGTGCTGGTTCATATTGGGGCGAGGAAACTGAGCCATCATGTTCTCCATGAACTGGCGATTCATCTCGAGCTGTTGGATCATACCAGCCATGTACTCAGGCGGTGGTGGAAGGTTGGCAGCACGGCCACGACCTGCTGGCCTAACCATCCTGCTATTAAATAACAGGGTAGTTCAAGATTTGAGAAGATAAGCAAGAGACAAGAATCATTCATGATGAAACACGATAATGAAAGCGATGATGGAAACTACATAGTAGTTGGCATATCTTACAAAAGGAATCATGCATAGAGTTCGATACATAGAGTCCAATTACATAGACTACTACATCATAAGCGGCACGCAGGCTCATGGCGAATACATCAAACACTAACAAGCAAGTCCACATCAGTCCCAGCGATGCTGCGGAGGTAGTCAGAGCTCGAAAGCTGGTAGTGCGACGGTGGATAGTCCTCCACGTCGGTGACACGAGGGCAGCGGATACTCGGTGCTGAATCCGGCGTCCGTGGCGGGAAAGGACCAAGTGCGGAGAGTAGCCTCCCACGTCGGCCAACCAACTCCACAGGGCATCACGGTCTGGCGGGGTAGATCGCAGAGCGGCAGCTCTCGGAACGGACAAAGGGTGCATCAGCGTCGAGGCGCAGTAGAGGTCTTGACGGGTGATGTACAACTCGTGGCGAAGAGCTCGGTTAGCTCGATCCAGCCCATCGCGATGCGTAACAAAGTTACGATGGTGGAAAGGCTCTCGGTGACAAATGGTGTAGGCAGCGAGTAGTAACCCTCCTCACCAACATCGACGCGATAGCAATGTGCACGAAGGGGAGGTGTCCAACTCTCGATACTCTTGCGAAGGCGTGTCGGTGCAGCATAAGCAACATCGTGGACTGCCATATCGATGGTCACTCCAACTCCATGTGCGGTGTGCAGCAGACAGTGGACTCATACTCCGAGAGTAGAGGTGGACGATGGCGCAGTCTGCTCTGGTTGTAGTCCCGTACTCCTCATAGACGGTGTACTCGGGTGCAGCGATAACCCGATAGGTCATCATCTCGGCTAGCACCGCAGTGATCCCGAGCACCAATGGCCGTCGTGTGGCGCATTTACCTGCCTCGTGGGTTCCATCTGAAAACAAAGACGTTTCAAAGGAGTCAATGATGGTGTGGGAATTGCTCAAATACAATTCCCAAAAACAACTAAGGCTATATCCAACTTCGGGGTGAATGCGGTCACGGGATCCTAGTGATAGTTAGTAAAATTGTTTAACCCGAGTAGAAGAGAGTTGAGCCCCGAGTAAAGGTCGAGGAGTAAAAGATCCTAGTACCACCCGATGGCGGCGTGGGCCCGTAAGGCACACAGCCAAGTTAGTAAAAGTTTTGCAATGTCTAGACTCGACTTCGCCAAGGAGTGTGGAAGGGGATTCCTACAGCAATGGCTCGATACCAACTTGTGACGCCCTCGATTCAATCGTACACTAATCATACACGCAAATGTGTACGATCAAGATCAAGGACTCACGGAAGATATCACAACACAACTCTACAAATAAAATAAGTCATACAAGCATCATAATACAAGCCGGGGGCCTCGAGGGCTCGAATACAAGTGCTCGATCATAGACGAAGTCAGTGGAAGCAACAATATCTGAGTACGAGACATAAGTTAAACAAGGTGCCATAAGATGGCTAGCACAAACTGGGATACAGATCGAAGAGGACAGGCCTCCGCCTCGGGATCCTCCTAGGTCACTCCCAGTCGTCGCCGGGGCTGCACGTAGTAGTAGGCGCCTCCAGTAGTAGTAAATCGTGGCGGTGGCGTCTGGATCCTGGTCTCCATCGTCGATTGCAGCAATCGAGTAGAGATAGGAAAAAGGGGAACAAGGCAACCGTGAGTACTCATCCAAAGTACTACAAAGCAAGGAGCTACACTACATATGCAAGGATATATGTGTAAAGGCCATATCAAGGACTGAATGCAGAATGCGGAATAGAGAGAAGACCTAGTCCTAACGAAGACTAGCATCTTCCGGAAACCACCATCTTGCAAAGAAACAAGAGGGAGTAGAGTAACATAACTTAAAGAAGCAGAGTGTTATCAACCTCGGCGAGATCCTTTCTCGACTCCTGCGAGAAAGAAATCCCAGACCATACTATCCGCTTATCATCATAAACCAATTCTCATCGCAATCCATTGCTCATATCCATGTCTCATCTCAAGTATCCAGTTCTAGTTGTATCGATCGGGATACAACTCCAAGTGTCCGCCATCAGTGGGACGGGCTATCGATAGATGTTTTCTTCCCTGCGAGGGTGCACCAACTTACCCACCACGCCGCTTAACTCCGCCGGACACACTTTCTGGTCATGCCCGCCTCGGTCAAACAATACGCGCAACCCGACCTAGGCTTAATAGAGAGGCCAGACGCGGACTAAACCTATGCCCCTGGGGTCATGGGCCATCTCCCGGAACTCCTGACGCTGCGAGGGCGGCCGGAAGCAGACCTAGCCTAACAGCGCTCCAGCCCATCCGGCGCGCAGCCCGACGCCGACGCCTAATAAGCTTCGGCTGATGTATACGACGCAGAACGCCCATACTTAGCCCACGTGATGGTTAGTGCTATCGGGCCGAGGCCCTTGGATCAAATATCCAAATCGTAGTGGATTAGGAACGCGGTAACAAGCGTAACTCACGAAGATGTGACCCGTTGCCCGCCTCGAGGACTTGTGGCAAGGGCTAGGAATGCCCGCCACGCCTCGTAAGTATCTCGCGGGCACCATCCAGTCAACCCGTCTCCACATCACTGCACTACACGCTGCAGGTACCCTCGTGGTCGCACCGTCTTTCCAAGTAACAGTGGTAACAGTCCAAGTAACCGTGAGTCCAAACATCAAGGGGAAAACACGAGGAATCACCCCCGGTGTATTCCACTCAATGTAGTCGTCAAGGTGAACATAAGAGGATTCACCCTCGAGGTCCACACTTGAGGGGTTGCACGACAGAGTCGTATCGGAAGTGGTTAAAGAGGAAAATCACCCTCGGTGACCACAACCGGATAACTATGCTACAGGGTTAATATCAGAAGTGCTGCAGAGGTTTCACCCTCGGTACTCGATAGTAACCTAGTAGTGTCGAGCAACTAAGGGGAAGTGATGTGCGGTGTCGGGCTGGTCTTGATCCGCTGATCGGGTCTTCAATGATGAAGCAGGGGCAACAAGGACAAGGTGGGGGTCACTGATGGGTCACTAACCAACCTATACTAAGCAGTTTAGGATAAGCAGGTAGGTAACAAAGCGGGTTACAATAAACAGGCTATGCAACAGAATAGGAGCAACAATAACAGTAGCAAAATCTAGTGCAAGCAATAAGAGAATGGAATGGGCGATATCGGGATGATCAAAAGGGGGGGGCTTGCCTGGTTGCTCTGGCAAGAGAGAGATCGTCAAGACCTTGTCGAACGCCACCGCAGCGCGGCCTCGGTCTCAGTCAAGAGAAGAGGGGAAGAAACAATGAATACACGATAACAGATGCATAACGATGCATGACATGCCAAGAAGCGATGCTAGGCGTGCCCTAACGTGGTAAGAAGGGTACCGGTTTAGGGGAAGTATCCGGAATTTATCCGGTTCCGACGTCTGTCGAGACGAGATGAACCGAGGAGAAAGTTTGCAGGTTCGATAGGTTAGAGACGTGCGGTGGACGAACGGATGCGTATCCGAATCGCCTCGTCGCTTACGAGCAACTTTCATGTTGAAATTATTTTAATCCGACTCGGATTAAAAGTTATGATTTATAAAAGGTTTTATTAATTTCTGGAATTAATTAATTAATTAATTAATTTCGAAAAAGTATTTATGACATCAGCATGAGGTCATGCTGACGTCATCAGCCAACAGGGTTGACTAAGTCAACCCTGCCAGGTGGGTCCCACATGTCATACCCTAATAGCTTAAATAACCTAATCAGATTAATTAAACTTAGTTAATTAAGTTAACTAATGATTAGCATTAATTAATCCAGGATTAATTAGTTTAATTAATTACCCAATTAATTAGTTAATGATTAGGTTTAACTAATCCAAAATTAATTAGATTAATTAATTATCCAATTAATTAATTAATTAATTATTTAGTTAATTAATTTAATTACTTTTAATTCATTTTAAAACATTTTTTTGATTCTGTTTAAATAAAACATTTTCTTAAACGTTTTGGGGTGGGGCCCCCTAGTCAGCCACACGTGGGCAGCGGGCGGCGCCATGGGTGGTGGTTATGGTGCCTGCCGAATCGCAGCGCTGACCCGCCCGGCCGAGGCGCTGGGCGGTGGCGGCGCCGTTGCCACAGCGCGCGCCCGCGGCGAGCCACGCCGGTGAGGGGGCGACGGAGGGCAGTCTTGGGGCTCAAGCGGGCGGCTGTCTGGCGGCGAGGAGGCGCCGAGCAGGGAAGGAGGGATCGGGGCGCGGGGCTCGGGGCCCTCGCCTCGTCGCCGACGAGGCGCCTGACGGGAGGAGAAGGAACGGGGGGAGGGAAGGCGCGGTGGCGGGGGCGCCGAGCCGACGAGGCCAGGCCGGACCTGGACGGGCGAGGGAGCGAGTCGAGGGAGGGGCGCGTCGGAGGGGACCGGAGGAGGCGTGCAGCTGGCCGGCACGGCCGAGCCGAACGCCGACGAGGGAGAGGAGGAGGCGCAGGGCCTCACCGGGTTCATGAGGTCTCGGGCGCTGGCTTGGTGGAGCTCGGGGCAGTCCGTGGGGAGGAGGGAGGGGGAGGCACGCCTGGGGCGGCAGGTGGCGCTCAGGCGCCGAGGTCCGCTCGGCCTCGGTGGGGGGGGAGGAGAGGGATGGCCTGCCCAAGGTGGAGGAGGAGGGAGAAGTGAGGCGGGGGCCGGGCGGGGGGACGGGCGCGGGGGGTCGTGGGTCGCCGTCGGGGGGGGGTTGGTGATGACGGGCGCTGAGCCGATCCCGATGGATCGGGGAGGTGGGTCTTGAGTGGGGGGGGTGGGGATGCGGTTGGGGCTAGGGTTTTCCCTCGAGGGATAAGGGAGAGGGGGGTGGTTGGCCCGGCTGGGCCGGCCTGGTGGCCCATGGGGCTGGCCCAAAGGGGGGGGAAGGAGATGGGCCACGGGGGGGAGTGGGGAGGGGGGGCCGGCTGCTGGGCCGGTTGGGGTTTTATCCCCCTCCCAGCTTCATTTTTCTTTTTTTTTTTTTAAACAGCTTCGAAACAACGATTTGTTTAAATAACAGAACCGGGGATCCGGGCGTTACAGTGCATGTTAATGAATTTCATGCAAATGGAGTTGACATGATTGTGAAATGAATCACCGTCATATGCCTTTCATGCATACCGGGAGGAAAGCCGGGAAAACCTCTATCTTGGGTAGACACGGTCTTGTCCCTAGACCTCCGTCAAGACGAACGTGTCCGGTATGGCATGAGGGGGTATGTCGCATTGTTATACTAATCTTGCAGGGAACATTACAACCTCCTGAGTCGACAGTAGATCGAGTCTTGTGCCAGTAACCCCCATACTTGCCTCGTACTACCACTCGTCTCTACAACAAGTAGGGTACGGTTTAGTAAGTTGTCAACCCCTTTCCTAGCACACACCGCATGAGAGGCCATGGTGGGAGATACTGGGAGGCCTCCATTGAGTCATACCATCGGGTCCGGGAGCATGGGTGTTTGGTTGTAGCCGAAGGGGTAGCTCCCAGCCATCTTGTGCAGTATAAATTTTGTGATCCCATGTTACCTCGAGGTTGTAGCCTCCCACTTAGAGTTTTGCTTAACAGTGTCGTGGGTGATTCGGACACATGTGAGTTAAGCTGGTGTGTGCAAGTTAGGTGTGTTTTCAACAAAAGACCGTGACGCGAATTAGTCGATGGACTAAAGGAATCCGTTACTCGTGGGTAAAGAGTACACCCTCTGCAGAGATTAAACCTATTGAATAGCCGTGTCCATGGTTAAGGATTACAGTCTGGGATGGGTCAAGTGTCGGTCTTAGTGTCGATCTTCAGAGGTGAAACTGTTAAACCAGAACTGAATTTCACAACTTGTGGATTGTGATAATCATGATTATTATTATTATTGTTGACTAACCCGTGATTTTATTGGTAGTATTGAATATCCCTGGGATGGTTCTACCTCCTGGATATTTACTGTGGCATTTCTTTTAAAGCCCTTTATGTGGTGTCGCTAAGGCGCCTGATCGTAACATTTCTTTTAAAGCCCTTTATGTGGTGTCGCTAAGGCCTATCGTGTAACATTTCTTTTAAAGCCCTTTATGTGGTGTCGCTAAGGCGCCTCGACTATAACATTTCTTTTAAAGCCCTTTATGTGGTGTCGCTAAGGCGCCATTATGGCATTTCTTTTAAAGCCCTTTATGTGGTGTCGCTAAGGCGCCTGATCGTAACTTTCTTTTAAAGCCCTTTATGTGGTGTCGCTAAGACGCCCGACTATAGCATTTCTTTTAAAGCCCTTTATGCGGTGTCGCTCGACGCCGACATTGTGGCATTTCTTTTAAAGCCCTTGATGTGGTGTCGCTCGACGCCTTGCATTATAACATTTCTTTTAAAGCCCTTTATGTGGTGTCGCTCAGACGCCCGAATGTGGCATTTCTTTTAAAACCCTTTATGTGGTGACGCTCAGACGCCGGACTGTGGCATATTGTTATTTACCTAATAATTTTTAATACTACCATGTTATTGCATATTCATAAATAACAAGCTTGCACGCAGCAGAGTTTTATTTATCTTTGGTGACCGACATCATGAGCATAAAATATTTTTAACACATCATTGTTAAATTATGCCTGTGTTCATAATGTTTGCGAGTACATTCAAAGTACTCACTGGCTTGTCCCTGGCTATTGTCTTGGCAAGATTTCTTGCTTGGAGAGGAGCGTTGCGACGACAGCCCCGGAACCTTGGCAATGGTGATAGCAGTCTCGCGAAGATAGGAGTTAACCTGGTCAGCTGTTCCTGTGGAAAATGGAGTTCCATGGACATAGATGATCCATAAACCGCTTCCGCCATCAACCACTAGAAACCATTTGTTGTACTCACAGACCAGAATGGTCTTGTACTACATATATTGTATTTTGCTTGGAATTTATGTATCAAGTTGGTGCCTTATCAGCTAACAGTTATCCTGGGGCTGGTAAGCACAAGGGCCATTTGTCTGGGATTAACACCCGGAGAATCGGTCGCCACACGGTTGATGACCTTCTTCGGCCGCAAGAAAGCTATTTTTTGGTAAAAAAAATCACGGCGAAGGTTTCAATCCAATCGGGGTTACGGATCTCCATATATACACGAAACAGTGAAAGGGCAGCGGACGAGAACGCAGAAACAGAGACAGACAGAGAGACAGATCCAATCTCGGAGGGGCTCTCTGAAAGTGCAACTATCCCTAGGTGGTTTTGGTAATTCATAACAACATATAGCTCATTGAGCTAATGCTATTCCAAGACTATTATTTCAGGAAAGCTCAATGAATGGCATGGCATGGATGATGAAAGTGGATCCCTCAAAATACTAAGGACAAAGGACTGGCTCAAGCTCAAAAGCTCAAGACTCTTCATTTTACATTTTAGTGATCCAAGATCACATTGAGTCTATAGGAAAAGCCAATACTATCAAGAAGGGATGAGGTGTTGCTTAATGAGCCTCTTGCTTCATGTGCTTAGTGATATGCTCCAAAACCCTCAAATACTTTCCCACATCCACAAATGACCTAAACCTAAAGCCAAAATCAGTCACACCGATTCTTTCTATCCGGCGCCACCGATTCCAAAAGTCATAGCCACTGCCACAAACCCTAAGCAAATCGGTCTTACCGATAGGGATCTCGGTCTCACCGAGATGGGGTTACAATCTCTCTGTTTCCCTTCGTAACGCTTTGGTCTAACCAAGTGAGCGATCAGTCCCAACGAGATTGCAATGTAAACTCTCTTTTCCTTTTGTAACATTTCGGTCTCACCGAAAAGAGCAAATCGGTCCCACCGAGTTTACGACCAACTCTCTGAAAGCTTATTACCAAATCGGTCTCACCGAGTTTGTGTAATCGGTCTCACCGAGATTACGTTATGCCCTAACCCTAACCATATCGGCCTCACCGACATGCATGTCGGTCCACGAAAATCACTAACGTTCACTAGGTTTACTAAATCGGTCCGACCGAGTTTAACGATTCGGTCACCGAGTTTGGTAAATTGTGTATACAGTTAGATTTTGTGTGGAGGCTATATATACCCTCCACCTCCTCTTCATTCGTGGAGAGAGCCATCGAACGAACCTACACTTCCAACTTACCATTTAGAGAGAACCACCTACTCATGTGTTGAGGCCAAGATATTCCATTCCTACCATATGAATCTTGATCTCTAGCCTTCCCCAAGTTGCTTTCCACTCAAATCCTCTTTCCACCAGATCCAAAACCTATGAGAGAGAGTTGAGTGTTGGGGAGACTATCATTTGAAGCACAAGAGCAAGGAGTTCATCATCAACACACCATTTGTTACTTCTTGGAGAGTGGTGTCTCCTAGATTGGCTAGGTGTCACTTGGGAGCCTCCGACAAGACTGTGGAGTTGAACCAAGGAGTTTGTAAGGGCAAGGAGATCGCCTACTTCATGAAGATCTACCGCTAGTGAGGCAAGTCCTTCATGGGCGACGGCCATGGTGGGATAGACAAGGTTGCTTCTTCGTGGACCCTTCGTGGGTGGAGCCCTCCGTGGACTCGCGCAGCCGTTACCCTTCGTGGGTTGAAGTCTCCATCAACGTGGATGTACGATAGCACCACCTATCGGAACCATGCCAAAAACATCTGTGTCTCCAATTGCGTTTGAATCCTCCAAATCTTTCCCTTTACATTCTTGCAAGTTGCATGCTTTAATTTCCGCTGCCTATACACTCTTTGCATGCTTTCTTGAATTGTGTGATGATTGCTTGACTTGTCCTAAAATAGCTAAAATCTACCAAACTCTAAAATTGGGAAAAGGTTAAGTTTTTATTGGTCAAGTAGTCTAATCACCCCCCCTCTAGACATACTTCAAGGTCCTACAAGTGTTATCAGAGCTTTGGTCTCCATTTGCTTTGATTCCCATAGCTTTTGGTTGTCATAGCCTTGGTTTCACAACCTAGGAGAGTATGGCGTCTAGCAAGGGAAATTATCACCGTAGAGGTCCTTACTTTGATGGTACTAATTTTGCTAGTTGGAAGCATAAGATGAAAAATGCATATTCTTGGACATAACCCCGCCGTTTGGGCAATTATTTGTATTGGCTTGCAAGGTGAATTCTTTGATGGGAGAGAACCGAACCGTGAAGCTAATGCTGAAGAATTGAAGATGCTACAATACAATGCTCAAGCATGTGACATCATCTTCAACGGATTGTGCCCCGAAGAATTCAACAAAATCAGCCGTCTTGAGAATGCAAAGGAAACTTGGGATACTTTGATTGATATGCATGAAGGTACCGAGTCCGTCAAGGAATCCAAGTTGGATGTGCTCCAAAGTCAGCTTGACAAGTTCAAAATGAAGGATGGTGAAGGTGTCGCTGAAATGTACTCTAGGCTTTCTCTTATCACAAATGAGATTGCCGGCTTAGGGAGTGAAGAGATGACCGACAAAT
Organism: Aegilops longissima; assembly: GCA_021605205.1. Classification (NCBI taxonomy): domain Eukaryota; kingdom Viridiplantae; phylum Streptophyta; class Magnoliopsida; order Poales; family Poaceae; genus Aegilops; species Aegilops longissima. The sequence continues at coordinate 560,491,015 of CM038682.1, forward strand.
TCATCATCAAGAAAATCCTAAGGGCATTGGATGGAAAGTATGATACCGTGTGCACATTGATCCAAATGATGCCAAACTACAAAGATCTCAAGCCAACGGAAGTCATTGGAAGGATTGTTGCTCATGAGATGTCACTCAAGGATAAGGAGGAACTTCACAACAAGTCAAGTGGTGCTTACAAAGCCTCAGGTGAAGCCCCCACATCATCAAGTGAGAAACCAACCTTCAATGAAGAATTGAGCTTAATGGTGAAGAACTTCAACAAATTCTACAAAAGTAGAAGCAAAGAAAGAAGCTCCAAGTCAAGGTCTTACAATGACAAGAGATCTTCTAGTCGAGAGCGCAATTGCTACAATTGTGGGAGACCCGGACACTACTCCAATGAGTGTACGGCACCCTACAAAAGAAGAGAAGATTCTCCAAGAAGAAGGGGCAAAAGAGAAGAATCACCACCAAGAGAGAGAGGAGTAGAGATGATCGTTATGAACGAAGACCCTCACGGAGAAGTAAGGATTCAGAAAGAAAGGGCAAGTCATCAAGGAGCTACACAAAATGATGACATCAAGCTCATGTTGGTGAATGGGTTTCCGGCTCCGACTCCGACAATCACTCCGAGAGAAGCTATCACTCCGACTCCGAATATACTCAAGACGAAGGTGTTGCCGGTCTAGCACTTGTGTCAACCAACTCCTACGACATATTTGAATCACCAAATGAAGGAATTGGTAGATGCTTCATGGCCAAAGGTCCTAAGGTAACACATCCCGAGTATGTTGATTTTAATATTGATGAAGATGACTTGCTTGTGGATGATGATTTACTTGTTGACAACTCTAGTGATGAATACTATGATAAAATGTTAGTTAATCATGCTAATCAAACTAATGACAATGATAAGGAGAAAATTGAGCTTCTAACTAAAGAACTAAACACTCTTAAGTTGGCTCATGAAACTATCTTCGAAGATCATCGAGAACTTTTAAGGGCTCATGAGAAGTTACGCTTTGAAAAGCTCAATCTTGAGCAAGAGCATGAGTTCTTAAAGGCAATCAATGATGATCTCCGCAAGAAAAGGTCTTCTTACATTGCCAAGCGTTTACTCTTATCTACTAACATGCCTCAAGTCAAGTCTAGTAGCAAGTACAAGAAAGATACTTCCTCTAGTAGTAACAATAATAATGTCAAATCCAATGTTGTTGCTTCTAGTAGTTCTCTTGATTCCACTAATGATTCTCTTAGCCAAATTACACTTGAGCAAGAAAATAGTTTATTGAAGGGAATTATAGAGAAAGGTGTTTACAAGAGCCTTGCTGGGAGTAAGCAATTCAAGGAAATTGTACGCAAGCAAGGAAGGCACCAGAAGAATCAAGGTGTTGGTTTTGAACGAAAGTTCAACGCCAATGGAGTTGAGTGGGAAGAAGATCAGTACCCCAAGACAAAGTTTGTTCCTCAACAAGAGAAGTATGATCATACTTCCTTCAAGGGGACACAAGCTCAAGATGATCTTCCACCACAAGACCACAAGAACAAAGGCAAGGACAAGCTTCAAGAAGAGATTGATGCATTTGAAGAAGCACCTAAAGCCTCGTTCAAGTGGGTCCCCAATACTACGTCAAGTTCTACTTCATCAAGTACAACTACAACTCCAAGGATTCCCATCAAGATGATGTGGATCCCGAAGAAGAAGAACTAGAGAGTTCTTGAGAGTGACTCCGCCAACATTCTTCACTCATATCATTTTGGCAAGAACAAGTGCAATCAACTTTCACATCTTGCACTAGTTCAAGGAGTCACAAACCCTCATGTTGGTAAGGCAAGGGACAAGGTAACCTAATGTTTTCATGGACATCATCTTGTGTGGGCATCACTCTATGTCTATGGATATTCTCGTTTGTTCCTTGTGGGACTAACCCATGTAGGCAAGTTGAAAGTGCAACTCACTCCAAAGGATTGCTCCAAATGATCCACATCAACATTGAGCATCTACATCTTCAACACCTACATGAAGTCATCATCGACAAAACCCAAGGTTAGTTCATCCCTCTAAGGGGGGATCTCACACCTAGGGGGAGCTTAACTCTAAGAATTGAGTCAAAGCAACTCTAATGGTGTGAACACATTAATGCATTATGTAAAAGTGGTAACCCCACTTGAGCTTAAACAATGAGTATGACCTATGATCAAATGTTCTCATTTGACTCCTAAGTCAATATACTCATATATAGATGACCTAGTCATCGCCAATTGCTTGATAGTTGCTAAAATTGGTTGTGCATGCTTTGCCACATATTTCAATTGCCATCTTATTGTGTGAGCATGTTGGTGCATATTTTACTCATTCAAGGACATCCACTTGTTGTTTTGTTTGTTTGGATTCTTTTCTTTGTGCCAAGTGGATGGACAAGAATGCCTAAGAACCTTCTTTAGCTATCTATGCTTTTCTCGTCTCAAAATCTATTCATGCTACATCACAAAATTTGATCAAGTCAGATTCGAACCACTCATGTGAGGAGCACTCGAGTCCCGATTCGTCATAGACTTAAACTTCCAAAACCTCTTAATGATTCTCGGTCCGACCGATCCTTCCATTTCGGTCCTACCGAGATCATCAAGTTGATCTGAGTTTTCAATCTCGGTGCAACCGATTTGAACTTTCGGTCTCACCGATTTGCAGAACTAAACACGATTATGCATCTCGGTGCCACCGAGTTGTTCCACTCGGTCACACCGACAGGGTCGAGCTATATATAGCCACGGGCAAAATTTTGGAAATTTCTCCGAAACCCTTCGCCCGCGCAACAGCTCGCTCTGCCATCGTGGTCTCTGGATCGTCTCCTCGTAGCCAGCAGCCTCCTGTCGCTGGTCTCCGCCGCTGTCAACGGATTTCGTCCCCGCCATTGCCGCCGTAGCAAGTCCACCGCCAAGTTAGGGTATGGACTTAATCTTTGTGCTATCCACGTCTGATTCCTGGCACATTGTTTTCATATTGATTCTTGCCACGGTTGAAACTCTTCTGTCCAGCCAAAGTAGTTCATAGATTAGATGTGATTCAAAATTTTAGGTTTAGGTTTCTGCCGAAACCATATCGGACCCACAGAGTTGAAAAACTCGGTCTCACCGATTTGGCTTATGCCATTGCACTAGTGACTCTCGAGGTCTGACCGAGAATTACTAATCGGTGCAACCGATTTGAGGATTCTTTGAAACCCTAGCAGTCTCGGTACCACCGAACTGAAACTCGGTCCAACCGAGATCATCAGTTCAGGTTCCAAAACTGCTTCGGTATCACCGAGTTTGAAAATCAGTGGATCCGAAATGCTTTCTGTGGAAAACTAAGACTGAACTTTTGAGTCATTCTTTTGCAAAAACCTCTGCATTTTGTGATGTTCATCTTTTCTATCTCATCTATAACTCTTCACGTGGTCAGCGATCACTTTTGCGTATGTCCGATCAAAGTGACAGCCGAACAGTCGGAAGAGCGGATGGACTTGATGAAGGCACTAGTCCCTCAACTTCAGATGAAGGGCAGAAGTACTCCTAGCAATTTGCCTAAGGCTGCAACTAGGCAAAGGAGGAAAAGAACTTGGATTCAGAGGATGAAGATTACAAAGCTGAGGAAGATGAGGCAACTTCCAAGAAAGTGGTGCTCAAGAAGGAATATGGCTCAACAAAGCGATATAAAGCCGGACATGAAGACCAAAAGGCCTGCAGGAAGACAACCAATGTCCAAAGCCGAGTGTCTACACAAGCCTCTTTGGAAACCCAACCCAAAGAACCATTTCTGCGAAGGGAAGAAAATAAAGGAAAGGGTCAAGAAGACCATGGCCAGAGTTGTTGGACAACCTTCCATGATGGAAGAGGAAGAGCTTGCTGCACCAGCTCCAAAGGCACCAAAGCTTATGGGTGATGCTATTAGATCAGGGCTGCCACATCTAAGCCCAAGGAAGCACCCAAAGCTGCCCCAAGGCCAAGTCTGCACCTAAGAAGAATACCAGAGTATTCCAATTCTTTGAGAAGAACAAGGCCCAGTGCTCGAGGATGCCGATGAGGAAGATGAAGAAGGACAAGTTCGAGGAAGCTCAAGCCCAAGATACCAGACCACAATGATGCCCATCCTGTGGTGAGGACATGAGAATCGGGAAGGATTGAGGGCTGAGGATATGGAGGATGGCAGATCCATATGCCACAAGGAGAAGAACTGCTGTTGACTACTGTGTTCCACACAAAGGAACAACAGGACTTCTATGAAACAATTGTTGGACAAGAAGCCCATTGTCTGTGACATGAGGTGGGTTGACTGGAATTTCATCAAGGAGAATGAAGAGCACTATCCTGGAGTGCAAGATAGCTTTGTTGCTTGTGGAGTTGCAGATTTTGTTGGGCAAAAGCTCACAAATTGGAATGATGAACTTATCATGCAGTTCTACTCCACAAGACATTTTACCAGATGGAAGAATTGTTTGGATGTCGAAGGTACAAGGTACCAGATCAACTGTTGAAGAATGGGCAAAGCTGATAAATGCCCCAGAGGAAAATGAGGATGACCTAGACATTTATGAAAAGAAGAAGATGGGTCACAATTCAATGGCTCACATGTACAAGGAAATTCCAGACAAGGCATTAGGAACTCACAAGTTTGGATCAGTTCACTTTCTGCTGTCAAGGTTGCCAACCATAAATTGGATTCTGAGGCACACTTTGTTGCCCAAGTCTGGTGACCATAACATGATCAGAGGGCATGCCATCAACATGTTGCATGTGTTTGATGTGCCACATAAGTTCAAAGTCATGAGCCTGATCATTGAAACAATCAAGAGGACTGCAGCAGATCAGAAGAGGAGTTGTGGATATGCACCTCAGATTCAAGAATTGATAAACTCAAAGATGGGCAGAGGAAAATATCAGTTGGATAAGGAACACTTTCCACTTTATCCAGATTTTGAGGACAATGAGGTTGTCATGAATGAAGATGACCCACAATCAGTTCAAGCTCAGGAGAAGAAGGAGAAGGCAAAGAGGGAGAAGGCTGCCAAGATGCCAACTCAAGAGGAGGCATCTGAGTATTTCTTGAAGAACAAGCAGGAGCAGCTCGGATACTTAATAGCATCAACTCTGAGGATTGAGAAGGGATTGGCCACCCTCACTCAAAATCAGGAGAGCTTGGAGAGAATCATAGAACAAAAGTTCTATAACTTAGATTTGAAAGTAACTGAGATTCAGTTTGCAGTGGAGGAACTACAAGATGACATGCAGGAGAGGAAGGGCAAGACTACCACCAATGTGTTTGCCAGAGTGCCCAGAGCCCAGAGGTCATCTGCTGTGCCAGTTCCTGACACAAGAGCAACTTCATCTACACCAGCTTCAGCTCCAGTGCAACCAGCTACAGCATCAGCTCCAGCTCCATCTACTTCAACTGAAGCTTTCGTCCTCTGCGTTATCCGGACTCCACCACCTGAAGATCAAGCCTGAGAGTCGATCTAGCACTATGCATTTTCTATGACTTTTTGGTAACTTGTTGCCAAAGGGGGAGAAAAATGTATAGATCATAGGCTTCGAGAGAGAGAGAGTGTTACTTTTGTTCTCTCTTGCTTTATTTGATGGTTTTTCAATCTTTGTTTGCTTTTGGTTGAGATACTATGCTTGTGAGACATTGATGATCATGTGTTTGATCATAAGCTACACTTATGCATGCTTGATATTATCCTATCTATCTTATGTGATCACTCACTATGCTTGGTGATGAGTGCATGTATTCATTGTTTATTATTTTGAGCGCTCCACCAAGATGTATGTGACATGGAAGAGTAACCCATGAGCCTAATTCATTGTGCATTTGCAGTCCAAAGCAAATGTAAAACTATGCACAAATTTAGGGGGAGCTCTTGCTTATCACATACTTCTCAAAGCGATTTATGTTATTTAAATTTTATTATCATTTGTCGAAGCTTTGATCTATATGTTGTCATCAATTACCAAAAGGGGAGATTGAAAGTGCAACTATCCTAGGTGGTTTTGGTAATTCATAACAACATATATCTCATTGAGCTAATGCTATTCCAAGACTATTATTTCAGGAAAGCTCAATGAATGGCATGGCATGGATGATGAAAGTGGATCCTCAAAATACTAAGGACAAAGGATTGGCTCAAGCTCAAAAGCTCAAGACTCTTCATTTTACATTTTAGTGATCCAAGATCACATTGAGTCTATAGGAAAAGCCAATACTATCAAGAAGGGATGAGGTGTTGCTTAATGAGCCTCTTGCTTCATGTGCTTAGTGATATGCTCCAAAACCCTCAACTACTTCCCACATCCACAAATGACCTAAACCTAAAGCCAAAATCGGTCACACCGATTCTTTCTATCCGGCGCCACCGATTCCAAAAGTCATAGCCACTGCCACAAACCCTAAGCAAATCGGTCTTACCGATAGGGATCTCGGTCTCACCGAGATGGGGTTGCAATCTCTCTGTTTCCCTTCATAACGTTTCGGTCTAACCGAAGTGAGCGATCGGTCCCACCGAGATTGCAATGTAAAATCTCTTTTTCCTTTTTGTAACATTTCGGTCTCACCGAAAAGAGCAAATCGGTCCCACCGAGTTTACCTGACCAACTCTCTGGAAAGCTTATTACCAAATCGGTCTCACCGAGTTTGTGTAATCGGTCTCACCGAGATTACGTTATGCCCTAACCCTAACCAGTATCGGCCTCACCGACATGCATGTCACCCCACGAAAATCACTAACGGTCAAGAGGTTTACTAAATCGGTCCGACCGAGTTTAACGATTCGGTCCCACCGAGTTTGGTAAATTGTGTAACGGTTAGATTTTGTGTGGAGGCTATATATACCCCTCCACCTCCTCTTCATTCGTGGAGAGAGCCATCAGAACGAACCTACACTTCCAACTTACCATTTCTGAGAGAGAACCACCTACTCATGTGTTGAGGCCAAGATATTCCATTCCTACCATATGAATCTTGATCTCTAGCCTTCCCCATGTTGCTTTCCACTCAAATCCTCTTTCCACCAGATCCAAAACCTATGAGAGAGAGTTGAGTGTTGGGGAGACTATCATTTGAAGCACAAGAGCAAGGAGTTCATCATCAACACACCATTTGTTACTTCTTGGAGAGTGGTGTCTCCTAGATTGGCTAGGTGTCTCTTGGGAGCCTCCGACAAGATTGTGGAGTTGAACCAAGGAGTTTGTAAGGGCAAGGAGATCGCCTACTTCGTGAAGATCTACCGCTAGTGAGGCAAGTCCTTCGTGGGCGACGGCCATGGTGGGATAGACAAGGTTGCTTCTTCGTGGACCCTTCGTGGGTGGAGCCCTCCGTGGACTCGCGCAGCCGTTACCCTTCGTGGGTTGAAGTCTCCATCAACGTGTATGTACGATAGCACCACCTATCGGAACCACGCCAAAAACATCCGGTTCTCCAATTCCGTTTGAATCCTCCAAACCCTTCCCTTTACATTCTTGCAAGTTGCATGCTTTAATTTCTGCTGCCTATACACTCTTTGCATGCTTGCTAGAATTGTGTGATGATTGCTTGACTTGTCCTAAAATAGCTAAAATCTACCAAATTCTAAAATTGGGAAAAGGTTAAGTTTTTATTGGTCAAGCAGTCTAATCACCCCCCCCTCTAGACATACTTCAAGGTCCTACACTCTCGCCCCTCCCACGCCATGGAGGCCAAGGACCAGAGGGGAAACCCTTCTCCCATCTAGGGAGGAGGTCAAGGAAGAAGAAGACGAAGGGGCCCCCTCTCCCCTTTTCTTTCGGTGGCGCCGGAACGCTGCCATGGCCATCATCATCACCGCAATCTTCACCAACAACTTCACCGCCATCATCACCAACTCTTCCCTCCTCTATGCAGCGGTGTAACCTCTCTCTTACCCGCTGTAATCTCTACTTAAACATGGTGCTCAACACTATATATTATTTCCCAATGATGTATGGCTATCCTCTGATGTTTGAGTAGATTCGTTTTGTCCTATGGGTTATTTGATGATCAAGATTGGTTTGAGTTGTATGTTTTATTATTGGTGTCGTCCTATGGTGCTCTCCGTGTCGCGCAAGCGTGAGGGATCCCCGCTGTAGGGTTTGCAATATGTTCATGATTTGCTTATGGTGGGTGGCGTGAGTGACAGAAGCACAGAGCCGAGTAAGTTGGTTGTTTGTGTATGGGATAAAGAGGACTTGATGCTTTAATGCTATGGTTGGGTTTTACCTTAATGATCTTTAGTAGTTGCGGATGCTTGCTAGAGTTCCAATCATAAGTGCATATGATCCAAGTAGAGAAAGTATATTAGCTTATGCCTCTCCCTCAAATAAAATTGCAATAATGACTACGGTCTAGTTATCGATTGCCTAGGGACAAATAACTTTCTCGTAACAAAAAGCTCTCTACTAAAACTAATTTAGTTGTGTCTTCACCTAAACAGCCCCTAGCTTTTATTTACGTGCTCTTTATTTTCTTGCAAACCTATCCAAAAACACCTACAAAGTACTTCTAGTTTCATACTTGTTCTAGGTAAAGCGAACGTCAAGCGTGCGTAGAGTTGTATCGGTGGTCGATAGAACTTGAGGGAATATTTTTTCTACCTTTAGCTCCTCGTTGGGTTCGACACTCTTACTTATCGAAAGAGGCTACAATCGATCCCCTATACTTGTGGGTTATCAAGACCTTTTTCTGGCGCCGTTGCCGGGGAGTTATAGCGTGGGGTGAATATCCTCGTGTGTGCTTGTTTGCTTTATCATGAAGTAATTTTTATTTGCTGTTCTTAGTTGTTATCTATCTTTAGTTATGGATATGGAACACGAAATACCAAAAAAATTAGGTGTACTTGCTGCTCATGGAGATGGGGAACCTCCTAAAACCCTCGATGCTGGTTATGTGAAAGATATTATGTACTAATTTAATAATCCTGAGAAAACCCAATTCAATTATGTAATGGGAGTAACATTGGATCAACGTGAATACTTTAGGGATTATCGCTTGACACAAAAAGGGAAACTATTATGGGATCAAATTCATATATTGAAGTGGTATGCTCGGCAAGTATGCCTGAGTTATGATTATAGTTGTTGCTCTAGGATGAAGGTTCCACACCTTCCCTTTTCATGCAAATTTAATGATAATAAAACCTTAGCTTCTTATGCTAATGGTATATATGATTACTATGATATGGAACAAATAGAAGAATTTGTTGCTTTTATGGGTGCTTATGAAATTGAATCTATGTTTAAAGAGTTTGAATATTTTGATGATGCTGTTTATAGACCTGAAAATTTAGCTATCCTCCAATATTTCTATGAGAATTATGAATAAAATTCCGATATTAATGCACTTATTGAGAAAGTCTCCGCTGTCCAAGAAGAGACTAATATTTTGCAGGAATCTATGGAAGAAGAAATTGATGAAACTGTGAGCTCATTGGATGAAAAAGATGAGGAGGAGAGCGAAGAACAAAAGGAGGAAGAGCGGATTGATCACCCGTGCCCACCTTCTAATGAGAGTAACTCTTCAACTCATACATTGTTTAATTACCCTTCGTGCTTACCGAAGGATGATTGCTATGATGACTGTTATGATCCATTTGATTCTTTTGAAATATCCCTTTTTGATGATGCTTGCTATGCTTGTGGCCAAGATGCCAATATGAATTATGCTTATGGAGATGAACTTGATATAGTTCCTTATGTTAAACATGAAATTGCTGCTATTGCACCCACACCTGATAGCCCTATTATCCTTTTGAATTCTCCCGACTACACTATATCGGAGAAGTTTGCTTTTATTAAGGATTAGCTACCCGTGCCCACCTTCTAATGAGAGTAACCCTCCAACTCATACATTGTTTAATTTCCCTTCGTGCTTACCGAAGGATGATTGCTATGATCCCATTGACTCTTTTGAAATATCCCTTTTTGATGATGCTTGCTATGCTTGTGGCCAAGATGCCAATATGAATTATGCTTATGGAGATGAACTTGCTATAGTTCCTTATGTTAAACATGAAGTTGTTGCTATTGCACCCGCATGATAGTCCTATTATCTTTTTGAATTCTCCCGATTATACTATATCGGAGAAGTTTGCTCTTATTCAGGATTATATTGATGGGTTGACTTTTACCATAGCACATGATGATTTTGATGAATATAATATGCATGTGCTTGCTTCTCCTACTTGCAATTATTATGAGAGAGGAACTATATCTCCACCTCTCTGTGTTTCCAACACGATAAAATTGCAAGAAACTGTTTATACTATGCATTGGCCTTTACTTTGTGTGCATGAATTGTTCTTTTATGACATGCCGATGCATAGGAAGATAGTTAGACTTTGTCATGACATGATATATGTTGCTTTGTGCTCACTACTAAATTACAAATCATTGTTGATTCAAATTGGCTTTGATATACCTTGGGATCTGGGTGGATTCGCTACTTGGGCACTATATGCCTAGCTTAATGGCTTTAAAGAAAGCGCTGCCAGGGAGACAACCCGGAAGTTTTAGAGAGTCATTTATTTCTGTTGAGTGCTTTCATATAGTTTAAAAACAACAAAAATAAATAGGGGAATCTAAAACTTTTTCAAAAAGAAAAGCGAAAGTGAGAAAGACGAGCATTGTTAAAGTGGGAGCTAGCCTTGAACTTTGTTCATGCTCACGTAAACTTTGTGAATCTTGATTGCAGAAATTTTTTAACAAAAATAATTATCCCCTTGTACAATTCCATTGTATTATAAAAATAGTGTGCTAAGGTTTGCCTTTAGGATGTTTACAATGCTTGTTGGTCTGTACGGTGTAGGACAGAAACCTTGTCTGTAGTGCTCGATTTTTAGTTTTTTACTGGAATGTCAAATGGTTCTGATTCTTTTTTCACTATCTTTCCATAAAAATTGTTTATTTTTCCTAATTTTGGCATAATTTTTCAAGTATCAGAAGTATGGTGAATGTTGATATTATTACAGACTGTTCTGTTTTAGACAGATTCTGTTTTTGATGCATAGTTTGCTTGTTTTGATGAAACTATCAATTTATGTCAGTGGATTAAGCCATGAAAAGGCTATATTAAAGTAGACACAATGCAAAAAAAATATGAATTGGTTTTCAACAGTACTTAGAGTGGTGATTTGCTTTATTATACTAACGGATTTTACCGAGTTTTTTGTTGAAGTTTTGTGTGGATGAAGTGTTCGATGATCGAGGAGGTCTCGATGTGAGAAGAAGGAAGAGAGGCAAGAGCTCAAGCTTGGGGATGCCCAAGGCACCCCAAGTAAATATTCAATGAGACTCAAGCGTCTAAGCTTGGGGATGCCCCGGAAGGCATCCCCTCTTTCTTCAACAAGTATCGGTATGTTTTCAGATTCGTTTCATTCATGCGATATGTGCAATCTTGGAGCGTCTTTTGCATTTAGTTTTCATTTTTATTTTACGCACCATGCTGGTACGAGATGGTCCTTGATTGATTTATAGAATGCTCTTTGCACTTCACTTATACCTTTTGAGTATGGCTTTATAGAATGCTTCATGTGCTTCACTTATATCATTTGAAGTTTGGATTGCCTGTTTCTCTTCACATAGACAACCGCCATTTGTAGAATGCTCTTTTGCTTCACTTATATTTGTTAGAGCGCGGGCATATCTTTTGTAGAAATAATTAAACTCTCTTGCTTCACTTATATCTATTTAGAGAGATGACAGGAACTGGTCATTCACATGGTTAGTCATAAAATCCTACATAAAACTTGTAGATCACTGAATATGATATGTTTGATTCCTTGTAATAGTTTTGCGATATAAAGGTGGTGATATTAGAGTCGTGCTAGTTGAGTAATTGTGAAATTGAGGAATACTTGTGTTGAGGTTTGCAAGTCCCGTAGCATGCACGTATGGTGAACCGTTATGTAACGAAGTCGGAGCATGAGGTGTTCTTTCATTGCTTTCCTTATGAGTGGCGGTCGGGGATGAGCGATGGTCTTTTCCTACCAATCTATCCCCCTAGGGGCATGCGTAGTAGTACTTTGCTTCGAGGGCTAATAAACTTTTGCAATAAGTATATGAGTTCTTTATGACTAATGTGAGTCCATGGATTATATGCACTCTCACCCTTCCATCATTGCTAGCCTCTTCGGTACCGTGCATTGCCCTTTCTCACCTCGAGAGTTGGTGCAAACTTTGCCGGTGCATCCAAACCCCTTCATACGATATGCTCTATCACACATAAACCTCCTTTTATCTTCCTCAAAACAGCCACCATACCTACCTATTATGGCATTTCCATAGCCATTCCGAGATATATTGCCATGCAACTTCCACCATCATCATATACATGACTTGAGCATTTATCGTCATATTGCTTTGCATGATCGTAAGATATCTAGCATGATGTTTTCATGGCTTGTCCATTTTTTGATGTCATTGCTACGCTAGATCATCGCACATCCCGGTACACCGCCAGAGGCATTCATATAGAGTCATATCTTTGTTCGAGATATCGAGTTGTAATATTGAGTTGTAAGTAAATAAAAGTGTGATGATCATCATTATTAGAGCATTGCCCCACTGAGGAAAGGATGATGGAGACTATGATTCCCCCACAAGTCAGGATGAGACTCCGGATGAAAAAAAAGAGAGAAAGGCCAAAAAAAGAGAAGGCCCAAAAAAAAGAATGGGAGAAAAAGAGAGAAGGGGCAATGTTACTATCCTTTTACCACACTTGTGCTTCAGAGTAGGACCATGTTCTTCATATAGAGAGTCTCTTGAGTTATCACTTTCATATACTAGTGGGAATTTTCATTATAGAACTTGGCTTGTATATTCCAACGATGGGCTTCCTCAAATCCCCTAGGTCTTCCTGAGCAAGCAAGTTGGATGCACACCCACTTAGTTTCAGTTTGAGCTTTCATATACTTATAGCTCTAGTGCATTCGTTGCATGGAAATCCCTACTCCTCACATTGACATCAATTGATGGGCATCTCCATAGCCCGTTGATTAGCCATGTCGATGTGAAACTTTCTCCCTTTTTGTCTTCTCAACATAACCCCCATCATCATATTCTATTCCACCTATAGTGCTATATCCATGGCTTGTGTTCATGTATTGCGTGAGGGTTGAAACAGCTGAAGCGCATTAAAAAGTTTGAACTAATTGCTCGGCTTATCATCGGGGTTGTGCATGATGTGAATATTTTGTGTGGTGAAGATGGAGCATAGCCAGACTATATTATTTTGTAGGGATGAGCTTTCTTTGGCTATGTTATTTCGATAAGACATAATTGCTTGGTTGGTATGCTTGAAGTATTATTGTTTTTATGTCAAATGATAGACTATTGCGCTGAACCACTCGTGTCTTAATATTCATGCCACGATTAGACATATGATCAAGATTATGCTAGGTAGCATTCCACATCAAAAATTATCTTTTTTATCATTTACCTACTCGAGGACGAGCATGAATTAAGCTTGGGGATGCTGATACGTCTCCGTCGTATCTATAATTTTTGATTGTTCCATGCCAATATTATTCAACTTTCATATACTTTTTGGCAACTTTTTATACTATTTTTGGGACTAACATATTGATCCAGTGCCCAATGCTAGTTCCTGTTTGTTGCATGTTTTATGTTTCGCAGAATATCCATATCAAACGGAATCCAAACAGGATAAAATCGGATGGAGATTATTTTTGGAATATTTGGAAAATTCCGGAAGAAAAATCCACGCGAGACGGTGCCCAAGGTGGCCACGAGGCAGGGGGCGCGCCTGTCCCCCCTGGGCGCGCCCCTGACCCTCGTGGGCCACCCGTAAGGCGGTTGATGCCCTTCTTCGGCCGCAAGAAAGCTGATTTTTGGTAAAAAAATCACGGCGAAGGTTTCAATCACGACGTTAGCGATAGTTGTAGAAGCAATAGTTGGCGAGACAACCACGACGCTACGATGGAGATCAAGGTGTCGAGCCGGTGACGATGGAGATCACGATGATGCTTTAGAGATGGAGATCATGAAGGAAATATGCCCTAGAGGCAATAATAAAGTTGTTATTTATATTTCCTTATATCATGATAAATGTTTATTATTCATGCTAGAATTGTATTAACCGGAAACTTGATACATGTGTGAATACATAGACAAAACAAAGTGTCCCTAGTATGCCTCTACTTCACTAGCTCATTAATCAAAGATGGTTAAGTTTCCTGACCATAGACATGTGTTGTCATTTGATGAACGTGATCACATCATTAGAGAATGATGTGATGGACAAGACCCATCCGTTAGCTTAGCATAATGATCATTAAGTTTTATTGCTATTGTTTTCTTCATGACTTATACATGTTCCTCTGACTATGAGATTATGCAACTCCCGAATACCGGAGGAACACTTAGTGTGCTATCAAACGTCACAACGTAACTGGGTGATTATAAAGATGCTCTACAAGTGTCTCCGATGGTGTTTGTTGAGTTGGCATAGATCGAGATTAGGATTGGTCACTCCGATTGTCAGAGAGGTATCTCTGGGCCCTCTCGGTAATGCACATCACTATAGCCTTGCAAGCAATGTGATTAATGAGTTAGTTACGGGATGATGCATTACGGAACGAGTAAAGAGACTTGCCGGTAACGAGATTGAACTAGGTATGATGATACCGACGATCGAATCTCGGGCAAGTAACATAACGATGACAAAGGAAACAATGTATGTTGTTATGCGGTTTAACCAATAAAGATCTTCGTAGAATATGTAGGAACCAATATGAGCATCCAAGTTCCGCTATTGGTTATTGACCGGAGATGAGTCTCGGTCATGTCTACATAGTTCTCGAACCCGTAGGGTCCGCATGCTTAACGTTCGATGACGATCGGTATTATGAGTTTATGTGTTTTGATGTACCGAAGGTATTTCAGAGTTCCGGATGTGATCACGTACATGACGAGGAGTCTCAAAATGGTCGAGACATGAAGATTGATATACTAGAAGGTTATGTTTGGACACCGGAAGGTTTCGGATTAGTTCAGGCATTTTCCGGAGTACCGGGGGGTTACCGGAAACCCCCCGGGGGCTTAATGGGCCTACATGGGCTTTAGTGGAAGAGAGGAGAGGCAGCCAAGAGGTGGGGCGCCCCCAAGCCCAATCCGAATTGGGAGGGGGGCCAGCCTCCCTTTCCTTCCTCTCCCCCTTCCCTTCCTTCCCCTCCTAGTTGGACTAGGAAAGGGGGGAAACCTACTCCTAGTAGGAGTAGGATTCCCCCCTTGGGGGCGCACCATGAGGCCGGCCGGCCCCCTCCTCCCCTCCTTTATATACGGGGGCGGGGCACCCCATAGACACACAAGTTGATTGTTTTAGCCGTGTGCGGTGCCCCCTCCACAGATTTCCACCTCGGTCATATTGTTGTAGCGCTTAGGCGAAGCCCTGCGTCGGCAACTTTATCATCACCGTCATCACGCCGTCATGCTGACGAAACTCTCCCTCGGCCTCAGCTGTATCAAGAGTTCGAGGGACGTCACCGAGCTGAACGTGTGTAGATCGCAGAGGTGCCGTGCGTTCGGTACTTGATCGGCTGGATCGCGAAGACGTTCGACTACATCAACCGCGTTACTTAACGCTTCTGTTTTCGGTCTACGAGGGTACGTGGACACACTCTCCCGCTTGTTGTTATGCATCACATAGATAGATCTTGCGTGATCATAGGTAAATTTTTTGAAATACTGCGTTCCCCAACAGTGGCATCCGAGCCAGGTCTATGCGTAGATGTTAAATGCATGAGTAGAACACAAAGAGTTGTGGGTGATTGATACGTATCCGTCGTATCTATAATTTTTGATTGTTCCATGCCAATATTATTCAACTTTCATATACTTTTTGGCAACTTTTTATACTATTTTTGGGACTAACATATTGATCCAATTGCCGGTCGAGTTCTGTTTGTTGCATGTTTTATGTTTCGCAGAATATCCATATCAAACGGAATCCAAACGGGATAAAAACGGATGGAGATTATTTTTGGAATATTTGGAAAATTCCGGAAGAAAAATCCATGCGAGGCGGTGCTCGAGGTGGCCACGAGGCAGGGGGCGCACCCCTGACCCTCGTGGGCCACCCGTAAGGCGGTTGAAGCCCTTCTTCGGCCGCAAGAAAGCTAATTTTTGGTAAAAAATCACGGTGAAGGTTTCAATCCAATCGGAGTTACGGATCTCCATATATACACGAAACGGTGAAAGGGTAGCGGACGAGAACGCAGAAACAGAGAGAGACAGATCCAATCTCGGAGGGGCTCTCGCCCCTCCCACGCCATGGAGGCCAAGGACCAGAGGGGAAACCCTTCTCCCATCTAGGGAGGAGGTCAAGGAAGAAGAAGACGAAGGGGCCCCCTCTCCCCTTCTGTTCCGGTGGCGCCGGAATGCTGTCGTGGCCATCATCATCACCACAATCTTCACCAGCAACTTCACCGCCATCATCACCAACTCTTCGCACCTCTATGAAGCGGTGTAACCTCTCTCTTACCCGCTGTAATCTCTACTTAAACATTGTGCTCAAAGCTATATATTATTTCCCAATGATGTATGGCTATCCTCTAATGTTTGAGTAGATTCATTGTGTCCTATGGGTTATTTGATGATCAAGATTGGTTTGAGTTGTATGTTTTATTATTGGTGCTGTCCTATGGTGCTCTCCGTGTCGCGCAAGCATGAGGGATCCCCGCTGTAGGGTTTGCAATATGTTCATGATTTGCTTATGGTGGGTGGCGTGAGTGACAGAAGCACAGAGCCGAGTAAGTAGGTTGTTTGCGTATGGCATAAAGAGGACTTGATGCTTTAATGCTATGGTTGGGTTTTACCTTAATGATCTTTAGTAGTTGCGGATGCTTGCTAGAGTTCCAATCATAAGTGCATATGATCCAAGTAGAGAAAGTATGTTAGCTTATGCCTCTCCCTCAAATAAAATTGCAATAATGATTACCGGTCTAGTTATCGATTGCCTAGGGACAAATAACCTTCTCGTAACAAAAACCTCTCTACTAAAACTAATTTAGTTGTGTCTTCATCTAAACAACCCCTAGCTTTTATTTACGTGCTCTTTATTTTCTTGCAAACCTATCCAAAAACACCTACAAAGTACTTCTAGTTTCATACTTGTTCTAGGTAAAGCGAACGTCAAGCGTGCGTAGAGTTGTATCGGTGGTCGATAGAACTTGAGGGAATATTTGTTCTACCTTTAGCTCCTCGTTGGGTTCGACACTCTTACTTATCGAAAGAGGCTACAATTGATCCCCTGTACTTGTGGGTTATCAGTGATAATAGTCATACTGCTTACCAGCATGTCATACTTTGATTCGGCGGTATTGTTGGATGAAGCGGCCCAGACTGACATTACATGACCGCGTTCATGATATCGGTTCTCTTGTCGTGCCGCATGCAATTGGCGATGGGTGTCTGTTTCTCCAACTTTAGTTGAATCGAGTGTGACTACGCCCGGTCCTTGTTGAAGGTTAAAACAGCACACTTGACGAAAAATCATTGTGGTTTTTGATGCGTAGGTAAGAACGGTTCTTGCTAAACCCGTAGCAGCCACGTAAAATTTGCAACAACAAGTAGAGGACGTCTAACTTATTTTTGCAGGGTATGTTGTGATGTGATATGGTCAAGATGTGATGATATATAAATTGTTGTATGAGATGATCATGTTTTGTAACAGTTATCGGCAACTGGCAGGAGCCTTATGGTTGTCGGTTTATTGTATGAAATGCGATCGCCATGTGATTGCTTTACTTTATCACTAAGCGGTAGCGATAGTCGTAGAAGCAATAGTTGGCGAGACGACAACGATGCTTCGATGGAGATCAAGGTGTCAAGCCGGTGACGATGGTGATCATGACGGTGCTTTGGAGATGGAGATCAAAGACACAAGATGATGATGGCCATATCATGTCACTTATATTGATTTCATGTGATGTTTATCCTTTATGCATCTTATTTTTCTTAGTTCGACGGTAGCATTATAAGATGATCTCTCACTAAATTTCAAGGTATAAGTGTTCTCCCTGAGTATGCACCATTGCGACAGTTCGTCGTGCCGAGACACCACGTGATGATCGGGTGTGATAAGCTCTCGTTCACATACAACGGGTGCAAGCCAGTTCTGCACATGCAGAATACTCGGGTTAAACTTGACGAGCCTAGCATATGCAGATATGGCCTCGGAACACTGAGACCGAAAGGTCGAGCATGAATCATATAGTAGATATGATCAACATAGTGATGTTCACCATTGAAAACTACTCCATCTCACATGATGATCGGACATGGTTTAGTTGATTTGGATCACGTGATCACTTAGATGATTAGAGGGATGTCTATCTAAGTGGGAGTTCTTAAGTAATATGATTAAATTGAACTTTAATTTATCATGAACTTAGTCCTGATAGTATTTGCATAACTATGTTGTAGATCAATAGCTCGCGATGTAGCTCCCCATTTATTTTTGATATATTCCAAGAGAAAAATAAGTTGAAAGATGATAGTAGCAATGATGCGGACTTGGTCCGTGATCTGAGGATTTTCCTCATTGCTGCACAAAAAAATTATGTCCTTGATGCACCGCTAGGAGCAGATGCAGATGTTATGAATGTTTGACAAAGCTCGGTATGATGACTACTTGATAGTTTAGTGCACCATGCTTTACGGCTTAGAACCGGGACTTCAAAAATGTTTTGAATGCCATGGAGCATATGAGATGTTCCAAGAGATGAAATTGGTATTTCAGTCTCATGCCCATGTTGAGAGATATGAGACCTCTGACAAGTACTTTGCCTACAAGATGGAGGAGAATAGCTCAACCAATGAGCATGTGCTCAGAATGTCTGAGTACTACAATCACTTGAATCAAGTGGGAGTTAATCTTCTAGATAAGATAGTGATTGATAGAGTTCTCTAGTCACTATCACCAAGTTACTAGCACTTCATGATGAACTATAATATGCAAGGGATAACGGAAACGATTCCCAAGATCTTCGTGATGTTGAAATTGGCGAAGGTAGAAATCAAGAAAAAGCATCAAGTCTTGATGGTTGACAAGACCACTAGTTTCAAGTAAAAGGGCAAGGGAAATAAATGGAAATTCAAGAAGAACGGCAAGAAAGTTGCCACTCTGGTGAAGAATCCCAAAGCTAGACATAAGCCTGAAACTGAGTGCTTCTACTGCAAAGGGAATGGTCAGTGGAGGCGGAACTGATAATCCCCAAGTGCAAGGAATCATCATAGCACTTTCCAAAGGTGGAAGTGATAAGTATGGAGTTTCGAACCCACAAGGAGCTAAAGGTAAGATCAATATTCTCTCAAGCCCTATCTGCCACTGATATGACTCTACGTGCACCGAACGTTTTACTTCCAACTAGAAACGGGAAATAAAACTACGTTGTGGGTATGAAGAGGATAACTTTGCATGATATCGGAGAGCTAAAATATAAAAGTAGGTGTTTTTATCATAAAGTTAGAATATATTACTAAATAATATAAATAGCGAGTGTGGAATAATGGTGGATCGGTGTGCGGAATTGTCCTAGGCAATTGTTAACAAGACCGGTAATCACTATTGCAGTTTCATATGAGGGAGAGGCATAAGCTAACATACTTTCTCTACTTGGATCATATGCACTTATGATTGGAACTCTAGCAAGCATCCGCAACTACTAAAGATCATTAAGGTAAAACCCAACCATAGCATTAAAGCATCAAGTCCTCTTTATTCCCATACGCAACAATCCCTCTTACTCGGGTTTGTGTTTGACCACTCACCAACCCACTATAAGCGAATCATGAACGTGTTGCAACACCCTACGAGGAATCCCTCACGCTATGCCGACACGGAGGGCACCATAGGACAACACCAAGTAAAACATACAACTCATACCAATCTAGATCATCAATCAACCCAAAGACAAAAGATATCTACTCAAAACATCATAGGATGGCAACACATCATTGGATCATAATATGTGGCATAAAGCACCATGTTCAAGTAGGGATTACAGCGGGGTGCGGGAGAGTGGACCGTGTAAAAGAGATGGGGATGGTGATGATGATGGTGATGTTGATGAAGACGATCACCGTGGCGATGATTCCCCTCTCGATGGCACTCCGGTGCCACCAAGAGAGAGGAGGAGAGGTTCTCCCCCTTGTGCTTCCTCCTCCATTTTCTCCACCCTCTGGTCCTTGGCCTTGATGGTGATGATGGCCCCTCCGGGATACTCCTCCATGGCCACCGGTGATGATGGCCCCCTCCGGCAGGGTGCCAGAGAGGGCCTAGATTGATTTCTCGTGGCTACAGAGGCTTGTGGCGGCAGAACTCCCGATCTAGGTTAATTTTCTGAGGTTTCTGTATTTATAGGAATTTTTGGCGTCGGCCTCACGTCAAGGAGGTGCTCGAGGTGTCCACGAGGCAGGCCCATGCGCCTGGGGGGGTGGGGCGCCCCCCACCCTCGTGGGCACCTCGGGACTCTCCTGGCCCAACTCTTTTACTCCGAGGTCTTCTTTTGGTCCATAAAAAATCATCAAAAATTGGCTCGTCAATTGGACTCCGTTTGGTATTCCTTTTTCTGCAAAACTCTAAAAACAAGGAGAAAACAGAAACTGGCACTGGGCTCTAGGTTAATAGGTTAGTCCCAAAATGTTGGGGAACGTAGTAATTTCAAAAAAATTCCTACGCACACGCAAGACCATGGTGATGGCATAGCAACGAGAGGGAGAGTGTATGTCCACGCACCCTCGTGAACCCGAAAGCGAAGCGTTATAACAACGCGTTGATGTAGTCGACGTCTTCACGATCCGACCGATCCAAGTACCGAACGACGGCACCTCCGAGTTACGCACACGTTCAGCTCGATGGCGATCCCGGGCTCCGATCCAAAGATAAGCGTCGGGGATGAGTTTCACGAGACGACGGCGTGGTGGCGATGATGATGCTCCACCGACGCAGGGCTTCGCCTAAGCTCCGCGACGATATAACTTCACCGCGCGGGGCTTCGCCTAAGCTCATGACGATATGACCGAAGTGGAATATGGTGGAGGGGCACCGCTGCACGGCTAAGGAACGATCCGTAGATCAACTTGTGTGTTATGGGGTGCCCCCTGCCCCGTATATAAAGGAGCAAGAAGTGCGGCCGGCCCTAGGGAGGCGCGCTGGAGGAGTCCTACTCCCACCGAGTAGGACTCCCTCCCTTCCTAGTTGGATTAGGTCTTGGGGAAGGGGAAGAGGGGGGCGCCGCCTCTCCTGTCCTATTCGGACTAGAGGGGAGGGCGCGCGGCCTGCCCTGGCCGCCCTCCTCTTCTCCCTTATGGCCCATCAAGGCCCATTGATCCCCGGGGTTCCGTAACCCCGGTGTTCGGTAAAATCCGTTTTCATCCGGAACCTTTCCAAGTCAAACATAGGCTTCCAATATATCAATCTTTATGTCTCGACCATTTCGAGACTCCTCGTCATGTCCGTGATCACATCCGGACTCGAACAAACTTCGTACATCAAAACTTATAAACTCATAATAAACTGTCATCGAAGCGTTAAGCGTGCGGACCCTACGGGTTCGAGAACTATGCGAACATGACCTAGAACTATTCTCGGTCAATAACCAATAGCGGAACCTGGATGCCCATATTGGTTCCTACATATTCTTCAAAGATCTTTATCGGTCAAACCGCATAACGACATACGTTGTTCCTTTGTCATCGGTATGTTACTTACCCGAGATTCGATCGTCGGTATCCAATACCTAGTTCAATCTCGTTACCGCAAGTCTCTTTAATCGTTCCGTAATACATCATCTCACAACTAACTTATTAGTTGCAATGCTTGCAAGGCTTATGTGATGTGTATTACCGAGAAGGCCTAGAGATACCTCTCCGACAATCGGAGTGACAAAACCTAATCTCAAAATCGCCAACCCAACATGTACCTTTGGAGACACCTGTAGTACTCCTTTATAATCACCCGATTCGTTGTGACGTTTGGTAGTACCAAAGTGTTCCTCCGTAAGCGGAGTTGCATAATCTCATAATTACAGGAACATGTATAGGTCATGAAGAAAGCAATAGCAATATACCAAGCGGTCAAGTGCTAAGCTAACGGAATGGGTCATGTCAATCACATCATTCTCCTAATGATGTGATCCCATTAATCAAATGACAACACATGTCTATAGTTAGGAAACATAACCATCTTTGATTAATGAGCTAGTCAAGTAGAGGCATACTAGTGACTGTATGTTTGTCTATGTATTCACACATGTATTATGTTTCCGGTTAATACAATTCTAGCATGAATAATAAACATTTATCATGATATAAGGAAATAAATAATAACTTTATTATTGCCTCTAGGGCATATTTCCTTGATCTCCCACTTGCACTAGAGTCAATAATCTAGATTACACAAGAATGATTCTAACACCCATGGAGTCTTGGTGCTGATCATGTTTTGCTCGTGGAAGAGGCTTAGTCAACGGTCTCGCAACATTCAGATCCGTATGTATCTTGCAAATCTCTATGTCTCCCACTTGGACTTGGTCCCGAATGGAATTGAGGCGTCTCTTGATATGCTTGGTCCTCTTGTGAAATCTGGATTCCTTTGCCAAGGCAATTGCACCATATTGTCACGAGAAGATCTTCATTGGTCCCGATGCACTAGGTATGACACCTAGATCGGAAATGAACTCTTTCATCCAGACTCCTTCATTTGCTGCTTCCAAGCAGCTATGTACTCCGCTTCACATGTAGATCCCACCACGACGCTTTGTTTAGAACTGCACCAACCGACAGCTCCACCGTTTAATAAAACACGATCCGGTTTGCTTTTAGAATCGTCGGCTCGATGGTCAAAGCTTGCATCGACGTAACCATTTACGACTAGCTCTTTGTCACCTCCATATCGAAAACATATCCTTAGTCCTTTTCGGTATTTCAGGATGTTCTTGACCGCTGTCCAATGATCCACTCTGGATTACTTTGGTACCTTCCTGCCAAGCTTATTGCTAAGCATCGTCAGTCCGGTACACAGCATTGCATACATGATAGAGCCTATGGCTGAAGCATAGGAACATCTTTCATTTTCTCTCTATCTTCTGCTTTGTGGTCGGGCATTGAGTCCGACTCAATTTCACACCTTGTAATCTGGTAAAAACCTTTCTTTGCCTCGATCCATTTTGAACTTTTTCAAAACTTTATCAAGGTATGTGCTTTGTGAAAGTCAATTAAGCGTCTTGATCTATCTCTATAGATCTTGATGCCCAATATGTAAGCAGCTTCACCGAGGTCTTTCATTGAAAAACTTTTATTCAAGTATCCTTTTATGCTATCCAGAAATTCTATATCATTTCCAATCAGTAATATGTCGTCCACATATAATATCGAAATGCTACTGAGCTCCCACTCACTTTCTTGTAAATACAGGCTTCTCCAAAAGTCTCAGATAAAACCATATGCTTTGATCACACTATCAAAGCATTTATTCCAACTCCGAGAGGCTTGCACTGACCATAAATTGATCGCTGGAGCTTGCACACTTTGTTAGCACCCTTTGGATCAACAAAACCTTCTCGTTGCATCATATACAACTCTTCTTCTAGAAATCCATTCAAGAATGCAGTTTTACATCCATTTGCCAAATTTCATAATCATAAAATGCAGCAATTGCTAACATGATTCGGACAGACTTAAGCATCGCTTCGGGTGAGAAAGTCTCATCGTAGTCAACCCCTTGAACTTGTCGAAAACCTTTCGCAACAAGTCGAGCTTTATAGACAGATTACATTACCATCAGCGTCGGTCTTCTTCTTAAAGATCCATTTATTCTTAATGGCTTGCCGATCATCGGCAAGTCAACCAAAGTCCATACTTTGTTCTCATACATGGATCCCATCTCAGATTTCATGGCTTCCAGCCATTTTGCGAATCTGGGCTCACCATCGCTTCTTCATAGTTTGTAGGTTCGCCATGGTCAAGTAACATGACTTCCAGAATAGGATTACCGTACCACTCTGGTGTGTATTTTACTCTGGTTGACCTACGAAGTTCAGTAGAAACTTGATCTGAAGTTTCATGATCAATATCATTAGTTTCCTCACTAATTGGTGTAGTTGTCACAGGAACCGTTTCTTGTGATGAACTACTTTCCAATAAGGGAGCAGATACATTTATCTCATCAAGTTCTACTTTCCTCCCACTCACTTCTTTCGAGAGAAACTCCTTTTCTAGAAAGGATCCGAATTTAGCAACGAAAATCTTGCCTTCAGATCTGTGATAGAAGGTGTACCCAACAGACTCCTTTGGGTATCCTATGAAGACACATTTCTCCGATTTGGGTTCGAGCTTATCTGGTTGAAGTTTCTTCACATAAGCATCGCAGCCCCAAACTTTAAGAAACGACAACTTTGGTTTCTTGCCAAACCACAGTTCATAAGGTGTCGTCTCAACGGACTTTGATGGTGCCCTATTTAACGTGAATGCGGCCGTCTCTAAAGCATATCCCCAAAACGATAGCGGTAAATCAGTAAGAGACATCATAGATCGCACCATATCAAGTAAAGTACGATTACGACGTTCGGACACACCATTTCTCTGTGGTGTTCCGGGTGGCGTGAGTTGCGAAACTATTCCGCATTGTTTCAATGTAAACCAAACTCAGTAACTCAAATATTCTCCTCCACGATCAGATCGTAGAAATTTTATTTTCTTGTTACGATGATTTTCCACTTCACTCTGAAATTCTTTTAACTTTTCAAATGTTTCAGATTTGTGTTTCATTAAGTAGATGTACCCATATCTGCTCAAATCATCTGTGAAGGTGAGAAAATAACGATACCCGCCAAGGCCTCAACATTCATTGGACCACAAACATCGGTATGTATGATTTCCAACAAATCGGTTGCTCGCTCCATAGTTCCGAGAACGGCGTTTTAGTCATCTTGCCCATGAGGCACGGTTCGCAAGTACCAAGTGATTCATAATCAAGTGATTCCAAAAGTCCATCAAGATGGAGTTTCTTCATGCGTTTACACCGATATGACCCAAGCGGCGATGCCACAAATAAGTTGCATTATCATTATCAACTCTGATCTTTTGGTTTCAACACTATGAATATGTGTATTACTACTATCGAGATTCAATAAAATAGACCACTCTTCAAGGGTGCATGACCATAAAAGATATTATTCATATAAATAGAACAACCATTATTCTCTGTCTTAAATGAATAACCGTCTCGCATCAAACAAGATCCAGATATAATGTTCATGCTTAAAGCGGCACCAAATAACAATTATTTAGGTCTAAAACTAATCCCGATGGTAGATGTAGAGGTAGCGTGCCGACCGCGATCACATCGACTTTGGAACCATTTCCCACGCGCGCCGTCACCTCGTCCTTAGCCAATCTTCGCAATCCGTAATTCCTGTTTGAGTTGCAAATATTAGCAATGAACCAGATCAAATACCAGTACTCTGCGAGTATTAGTAAGGTACACATCAATAACATGTATATCACATATACCTTTGATCACCTTGCCATCCTTCTTATCCGCCAAATACTTGGGGCAGTTCCGCTTCGAAGTCCAGCTTGCGGTAAAAACTTTCGACTTCGGCTTAGGTCCAGACTTGGGTTTCTTCTCTTGAGCAGCAACTTTCTTGCTGTTCTTTTGAAGTTCCTTCTTCTTTCCTTTTCCTTTTTCTTGAAACTAGTGGTCTTGTTGACCATCAACACTTGATCCTCTTTCTTGATTTCTACCTCCGCTGCTTTTAGCATTGCGAAGAGCTCGGGAATTGTTTTGGTCATCCCTTGCATATTATAGTTCATCACGAAGCTCTTGTAGCTTGGTGGCGATGATTGAGAATTCATCAATGACACTATCATCCGGAAGAGTAACTCCCAGTTGAATCAAGTGATTATTATACCCAGACATTTTGAGTATATGTTCACCGATGTAACTATTCTCCTCCATCTTGCAGCTATAGAACTTATTGGAGACTTCATATCTCTCAATCCGGCATTTGCTTGAAATATTAACTTCAACTCTTGGAACATCTCATATGCTCCATGACGCTCAAAACGTCGTTGAAGACCCGGTTCTAAGCCGTAAAGCATGGCACACTGAACTATAGAGTAGTCATCGACTTTGCTTTGCCGAGACGTTCACAACTTCGGCGTTGCTCTCTGCAGAGGCTGGCACCCAGCGGTGCTTCCAGGCGTAATTCTTCAGGCAGCAATGAGGATAAACCTCAAGTTACGGACCCAGTCCGTGTAATTGCTACCATCATCTTTCAACTTTGCTTTCTCAAGGAACGCATTAAAATTCAACGGAACAACAACACGAGCCATCTATCTACAGTAAACATAGACAAGCAAAAAATACTATCAGGTACTAAGTTCATGATAAATTTAAGTTTAATTAATCATATTAAAAACTCCCACTTAGACAGACATCTCTCTAGTCATCTAAGTGATTACGTGATCCAAATCAACTAAACCATGTCCGATCATCACGTGAGATGGAGTAGTTTCAATGGTGAACATCACTATGTTGATCATATCTACTATATGATTCACGTTCGACCTTTCGGTCTCCGTGTTCCGAGGCCATATCTGTTATATGCTAGGCTCGTCAAGTTTAACTTTGAGTATTCGCGTGTGCAACTGTTTTGCACCCGTTGTATTTGAACGTAGAGCCTATCACACCGATCATCACGTGGTGTCTCAAACGAAGAACTTTCATAGCGGTGCATACTCGGGAGAACACTTCTTGATAATTTTAGTGAGAGATCATCTTATAATGCTACCGTCAATCAAAGCAAGATAAGATGCATAAAGGATAAACATCACATGCAATCAATATAAGTGATATGATATGGTCATCATCATCTTGTGCTTGTGATCTCCATCTCCAAGCACCGCCATGATCACCATCGTCACCGCGCGACACCTTGATCTCCATCGTAGCATCGTTTCGTCTCGCAAACTATTGCTTCTACGACTATCGCTACTGCTTAGTGATAAAGTAAAGCAATTACATGGCGTTTGCATTTCATACAATAAGCGACAACCATATGGCTCTGCCGATTGCCGATAACTTCGGTTACAAAACATGATCATCTCATACAATAAAATATAGCATCACGTCTTGACCACATCACATCACAACATGCCCTGCAAAAACAAGTTAGACGTCCTCTACTTTGTTGTTGCAAGTTTTACGTGGCTGCTACGGGCTGAGCAAGAACCGTTCTTACCTACGCATCAAAACCACAACGATAGTTTGTCAAGTTGGTGTTGTTTTAACCTTCGCAAGGACCGGGCGTATGCACTCGGTTCAACTAAAGTGAGAGAAAGCAGACACCCGCGGTCACCTTTAAGCAACGAGTGCTCAAGCGGTGAAACCAGTCTCGCGTAAGCGTCTGGCGTAATGTCGGTCCGGGCCGCTTCATCTCACAATACCGCCAACCAAAGTATGACATGCTGGTAAGCAAGATGACTTATATCGCCCACAACTCACTTGTGTTCTACTCGTGCATATGACATCAACGCATAAAACCAGGCTCGGATGCCACTTGTTGGGGAGCGAGTAATTTCAAAAATTTCCTATGCACACGCAAGACCATGGTGATGGCATAGCAACGAGAGGAGAGTGTATGTCCACGTACCCTCGTGAGACCGAAAGCGAAGCGTTATAACAACGCGGTTGATGTAGTCGTACGTCTTCAGGATCCGACCGATCCAAGTACCGAACGTCGGCACCTCCGAAGTTCTGCACACGTTCAGCTCGATGACGATCCCGGGCTCCGATCCAAAGCATAGCGTCGGGGATGAGTTCCGTCAAGACGACGGCGTGGTGGCGATGATGATGCTCCACCGACGCAGGGCTTCGCTTAAGCTCATGACGATATAACTTCACGGCGCGAGGCTTCGCTTAAGCTCATGACGATATGACCGAAGTGGAATATGGTGGAGGGGCACCGCACACGGCTAAGGAACGATCCGTAGATCAACTTGTGTGTTATGGGGTGCCCCCGCCCCGTATATAAAGGAGCAAGGGGTGCGGCCGGCCCTAGGGAGGCGCGCCTGGAGGAGTCCTACTCCCACCGGGAGTAGGACTCCCCCCCCTTTCCTAGTTGGATTAGGTCTTGGGGAAGGGGGAAGAGGGAGGGGGGGCGCCGCCCCCCCCCCCCTCTCCTTGTCCTATTCGGACTAGAGGGGGAGGGGGCGCGCGGCCTGCCCTAATGATGTGCTAAGCTAACGGAATGGGTCATGTCAATCACATCATTCTCCTAATGATGTGATCCCATTAATCAAATGACAACACATGTCTATAGTTAGGAAACATAACCATCTTTGATTAATGAGCTAGTCAAGTAGAGGCATACTAGTGACTGTATGTTTGTCTATGTATTCACACATGTATTATGTTTCCGGTTAATACAATTCTAGCATGAATAATAAACATTTATCATGATATAAGGAAATAAATAATAACTTTATTATTGCCTCTAGGGCATATTTCCTTCACAAAAATCATATAAAAGTGTATAATAAAGCCCATTAAACATCCAAGATAGATAATATAACAGCATGAATACTTCATAAATTATAGATACGTTGGAGACATATCAGCATCCCCAAGCTTAATTCCTGCTCGTCCTCGAGTAGGTAAATGATAAAAGAAATAATTTATGAAGTGTGAATGCTAGCAAGTGCTTAAGTTTGACCAATGATAATTCCAATCACTTTTTCTAGCATCATTATATGTCATAACAATAGCTCAACTCATAAAACTTCTCATGACAAAGTAACAAGCTAATCACATGTTAAAGTATAGATCATAAACTTTCTTGAAAACTAACAAACAATATTGTCAGTCATCAAACAATTGCAATTCATCTTATTTTCAGGAAGAGTCTATGTTAGAGCTTTGATTTAGCAAACTCCACATACTCAACTATCATTTAGTCTTTCACAATTGCTAACACTCACGCAATACTTGTGGTTATGGAGTTTTAATCGGACACAGAGAAAGATAGGGGCTTATAGTTTCGCCTCCCAACCTTTTACCTCAAGGGTAATGTCTACAATAATAGCTCATGCTAACTTACATCCAATTAGATATATATATATATATCAGGATCTTTCCAACACCCTGTGCTTGCCAAAGGATAAAATGTAAAAAGGAAAGGTGAAGATCACCATGACTCTTGCATAAGGTAGAAGATAATAATAAAAGATAGGCCCTTCACAGAGGGAAGCAGAGGTTGCCATGCGCTTTCAGGGTTGGGTGCACAAAATCTTAATGCGAAAGAACGTCACTTTATATTGCCCCTTGTGATATGAACCTTTATCATGCAGTCCGTCGCTTTTATTTCTTCCACATCACAAGATCGTATAAAGCTTATTTCCTCTACACCAATCAATCATACATATTTAGAGAGCAATTTTTATTGCTTGCACCGATGACAACTTACTTGAAGGATCTTACTCAATCCATAGGTAGATATGGTGGACTCTCATGGCAAAACTGGTTTAAGGGTTTTGGGAAGCACAAGTAGTATCTCTACTTGGTGCAAAGAATTTGGCTAGCATGAGGGGGAAAGGCAAGCTCAACATGTTGGATGATCCATGACAATATACTTTATTTCAGATATAAGAAAACATAACCCATTACATTATCTTCCTTGTCCAACATCAACTCTTTAGCATGTCATATTTTAATGAGTGCTCCCAATCATAAAAGATGTCCAAGATAGTATATTTATATGTGAAACCTCTCTTCCTTCAATATTCTTTCATGAATTGTTCAAGTGACCAATTCTATGTTTGCTAACTTTCAATAAGTTTACTACCTATACTTATTATGTGTGAAGTCATTACTCCCCATGCTATAAGTATATGAAACATATACTTATTCAGATTTATGCCATTCGATTCATTCAACCATTTACTCATAGGATATGCATGAAGCACGTGAGCAAATGACAAACTACTCCAAAAAGATACGAGTGAAGAACACTGAGTAGTCAAATAATTAACTAGCCATGGGAGGATTATGTTTCATTCAATATTTCAGATCCAATGATTTTATTCAAACATCAAGTAAAATCAAAAACACGCTCCAAGCAAAACACATATCATGTGACGAATAAAAATATAGCTCCGAGTAAGGTATACCGATAGTTTTGAAGACGAAAGAGGGGATGCCTTCGGGGCATCCCCAAGCTTAGGCGCTTGAGTCTTCCTTGAATATTACCTTGGGGTGCCTCGGAATCCCCAATCTTAGGTCTTTCCACTCCTTATTCTCCTCATATCAATATCTCACCCAAAGCTTGAAAACTTCAATCACACAAAACTTAACCAAACTTCGTGGGATAGGTTAGTATGATAAAGAGTAAACCATTCACTTTGGTACTGTCAAACACAAGGTTCATAATTTTTCTCACACAATTCCTACTGTAACACGTCATTTCTACAATTTATATTGAGGAATATAAGCCATAGAAACTAGAAAACAAGCAAACTATGCAATGAAAACAGAATCTGTCAGAAACAAAACAGTCTGTAATGATCTGAACAATAACCATATTTCTGCTACTCCAAAAATTATGAAATAAATTGGTGGACGTGAGGAATTTGTCTATTAATCTTCTTCAAAATAATCAACTCAGAAGCACTCTTCTGTAAAAATGACACCTATTCTCGTGAGCTAAAGTTTCTGTTTTTACAGCAAGATCACATTAACTTTCACACAAGTCTTCCCAAAGGTCCAACTTGGCACTTTATTGACACAAAAGCTATAAAACATGATTACCACAGTAGCTTAATCATGTAAACACACAAAAACAGTAAGGGTAAATATTGGGTTGTCTCCCAACAAGCACTTTTCTTTAATGCCTTTTAGCTAGGCATGATGATTTCAATGATGCTCACATAAAAGGTAAGAATTGAAACATAAAGAGAGCATCATGAAGAATATGACTAGCACAATTGATTCTAACCAACTTCCTATGCCTAGGGATTTTTTGAGCACACAACTTATGGGAACAAGAATCAACTAGCATAGAAAAGCAAAACAAGTATAACTTCAAAACTTTAAGCACATAGGGAGGAAACTTGATATTATTGCAACTCCTACAAGCATGGATTCCTCCCTCATAATAATTTTCAGTAGCATCATGGATAGCAACTTTGTTCTCATACTCAATTGGAACCTCTTCCGAAATAGTGGAGTCATTACTAGCTAAAGTTGACACTCTTCCAAATCCACTTTCATAAATATCACACTATGATTCAACACCTCCAAAATAGTGGGATCACTAATTCCTAAAGTTGACACTCTTCCAAACCCACTTTTAAATGATATTATTACTCATACTACAAAGTATATAAGTGAAGTTCATGGAGCATTCTACAACTAACCAATATCCAAGCTCAAAATGTATAAGTGAAGCACATGAAGCATTCGATAAAAACATACTCAAAAGATTTAAGTGAAGCAAAAAGAGCAATTCTATAAGATCATACTTAAAAGATTTAAGTGAAGCACATGAAGTATTCTATAAATTTATGAAGGGACATCTCATACTAGCATGGTTCTTAAAGGAAAAACAAAAACACAAAGGACACAAATCATGTGAACAAAGCAAAAACCGAGGTATACTGATATTTGTTGAAGAAGAAAGATGGGATACCAACCGGGGCATCCCCAAGCTTGGATGCTTGAGTATCCTTTGAAATATTTACTTGGGGTGCCTTAGGCATCCCCAAGCTTGAACTCTTGCCTCTCCTTATTCTTCTCATATTGCTAGCTCCTCGACCTTCGAACACTTCATCCACACAAAACTTTAACAAAAACTTGTGAGAACCGTTAGTGTAATAAAGCAAATCACTACCTTTAGGTACTGTAATGAACTCATTATTTATTTATATTGGTGTTAAACCTACTGTATTCCGACTTCTCTATGGTTCATACCCACCGATACTAGCCATAGATTCATTGAAATAAGCAAACAACACACGCAAAACAGAATCTGTTAAAAACAGAACAGTCTGTAGTAATCTGGAAGTTTGGCAAACTTATGTAACTCCTAAAATTATGAAATAAATATTAAAATTTGAAAATTTTGTGCATAAGTAATGTGCAAAAAGTTTCAGACCCATTTTACTTTCCAATAAAAAATGTAAATTCACGCACTACAGCCAAAGTTTCTGTTTTTGTTCTGCACATAGTAAACAAGCAATCTAATCATCCTAAAACCAAAGCTTGGCACATTTATTTTTATAATACAATGGATATATACAAGGGGATATTTATTTATAGAGAAACTTCCATGAAAAATTCTACATTGTTTCCATGAGCAGGAACACAAGTGCTCAAGGTCGACCCTCACTTCTTCAATGCATAACTTTTCAAACACTTCTCTTTTCGAAAAAAAATTTAGGCATGAAAAGAAAATAATTTTTTTGTATTTTCATTCTTTTAATTTTTTGGTATGTTTCACCAACAACTAAACAGAAACAAAAAGCAAAAAAATCTATTTAGTGAAGAAAGCAAACAAGCACACACGAGAATATCAACCCCACGCTATTGCTCCCCGGCAACGGCGCCAGAAAAGAGCTTGATAATCCCCAAGTGCAAGGAATCACCGTAGCACTTTCCAAAGGTGGAAGTGATAAGTATGGAGTGTCGAACCCACAAGGAGCTAAAGGTAAGATCAATATTCTCTCAAGCCCTATCTGCCACTGATACGACTCTCGTGCAAATCTAACGTTTTACTTCCAACTAGAAACGGAAATAAAACTACATTGTGGGTATGAAGAGGATAACTTTGCATGATATCGGAGATAAAATATAAAAGTAGGTGCTGTTATCATAAAGTTAGAATATATTACTAAATAATATAAATAGCAAGTGTGGAATAATGGTGGATCGGTTGTGCGGAATTGTCCTAGGCAATTGTTAACAACACCGTAATCACTATTGCAGTTTCATATGAGGGAGAGGCATAAGCTAACATACTTTCTCTACTTGGATCATATGCACTTATGATTGGAACTCTAGCAAGCATCCGCAACTACTAAAGATCATTAAGGTAAAACCCAACCATAGCATTAAATCATCAAGTCCTCTTTATTCCCATACGCAACAATCCTCTTACTCGGGTTTGTGTTTGACCACTCACCAACCCACTATAAGCAAATCATGAACGTGTTGCAACACCCTACAACGGAATCCCTCACGCTTATGCCGACACGGAGGGCACCATAGGACAGCACCAAGTAAAACATACAACTCATACCAATCTAGATCATCAATCAACCCAAAGACAAAAGATATCTACTCAAAACATCATAGGATGGCAACACATCATTGGATCATAATATGTGGCATAAAGCACCATGTTCAAGTAGGGATTACAGCGGGCGGCGGAGAGTAGACCACGTAAAAGAGATGGGGATGGTGATGATGATGGTGATGTTGATGAAGACGATCACCGTGGCGATGATTCCCCTCTCGATGGCACTCTGGTGCCACCAAGAGAGAGGAGGAGAGGTTCTCCCCCTTGTGCTTCGTCCTCCATGGCCTCCACCCTCTGGTCCTTGGCCTTCATGGTGATGATGGCCCCTCCGGGATACTCCTCCATGGCCACCGGTGATGATGGCCCCCTCCGGTAGGGTGCCACAGAGGGCCTAGATTGATTTCTCATGGCTATAGAGGCTTGCGACGGAGGAACTCCCGATCTAGGTTAATTTTCTGAGGTTTCTGTATTTATAGGAATTTTTGGCGTCGGCCTCACGTCAAGGAGGTGCCCGAGGTGTCCACGAGGCAGGCCCACGCGCCTGGGGGGGGGGCACCCCCCACCCTCTTGGGCACCTCGAGACTCTCCTGGCCCAACTCTTTTACTCCGAGGTCTTCTTTTGGTCCATAAAAAATCATCAAAAATTGGCTCGTCAATTGGACTCCGTTTGGTATTCCTTTTATGCAAAACTCTAAAACAAGGAGAAAACAGAAACTGGCACTGGGCTCTAGGTTAATAGGTTAGTCCCAAAAATCATATAAAAGTGTATAATAAAGCCCATTAAACATCCAAGATAGATAATATAACAGCAGAAATACTTCATAAATTATAGATACGTTGGAGACGTATCAGGAACTACCCCACATACTTGGCGGATAAGAAGGATGGCAAAGTGAACAAAGGTATATTTGATATACATGTTATTGATGTGTAATTTACTAGTGTTCATAGTAACCCCAGGGTATTTGATACCGGTTAAGTTGCAAAGATTTGTAACTCGAAAGAGGTGTTGCAAAATGAAGAAATACTAGTTCAGGGCGAGGTGACGATGTGTGTTGGAAGTGATTCCAAGGTTGATAAGATCACCATCGCACACTCCCTTTACCTTCGGGATTAGTGATGAACCTAAAATAAATGTTATATGATGTTTGTGTTGAGCATGAATATGATTGGATCATGTTTATTGCAATACGGTTATTCATTTAAGTCAAAGAATAATTGTTGTTCTGTTTACATGAATAAAACCTTCTATGGTCATACACTTAATATAAATTGTTTACTAAATCTCGATCGTAGTGATACACATATTCATAATATTGAAGCCAAAAGATGCAAAGTTAATAATGATAGTGCAACTTATTTGTGGCAATCGCCGTTTAGGTCATATTGGTGTAAAGCGCGTGAAGTAACTCCATGCTGATGGGCTTTTGGAATCACTTGATGCTTGCGAACCATGCCTCATGGGCAAGATGACTAAGACTCCGTTCTCCGGAACAATGGAGCGAGCAACTGACTTATTGGAAATAATACATGCTGATGTATGCGGTCTGATGAGTGTTGAGGCTCGCAGCGGGTATCGTTATTTTCTGACCTTCACAGATGATTTGAGCAGATATGGGTATATCTACTTGATGAAACATAAGTCGAAACATTTGAAAAGTTCAAAGAATTTCAGAGTGAAGTGGAAAATCATCGTAACAAGAAAATAAAGTTTCTATGATCTGATCGTGGAGGTGAATATTTGAGTTCTGAGTTTGGTATTCATTTGAAACAGTGTGGAATAGTTTCGCAACTCACGCCACCGGAACACCACAATAAAATGGTGTGTCCGAACATCATAACCGTACTTTATTAGATATGGTGCAATCTATGATGTCTCTTACCGATTACCACTATCGTTTTGGGGTTATGCATTAGAGACAACCGCATTCACGTTAAATAGGGCACCATCTAAATATGTTGAGATGACAACTTATGAACTATGGTTTGGCAAGAAACCCAAGTTTTCATTTCTTAAAGTTTGGGGCTGCGATGCTTATGTGAAAAGCTTCAACCGATAAGCTCGAACCCAAATCGAGAAATGTGTCTTCATAGGATACCCAAAAGAGGCTGTTGGGTACACCTTCTATCACAGATCCGAAGGCAAGATATTAGTTGCTAATAATGGATCCTTTCTAGAGAAGGAGTTTCTCTCAAAAGAAGTGAGTGGGAGGAAAGTAGAACTTGATGAGGTAATCTGTACTGCTCCCTTATTGGAAAGTAGTTCATCACGAAATCAGTTCTGTGACTCCTACACCAATTAGTGAGGAAGCTAATGATGATGATCATGTAACTTCAGATCAAGTTACTACCGAACCTCGTGGTCAACTAGAGTAAGATCCGCACCAAAGTGGTATGGTAATCTTGTTCTGGAGGTCATGTTACTTGACCATGACGAACCTACGAACTATGAGGAAGCGATGATGAGCCCAGATTCCGTGAAATGGCTTGAGGCCATGAAATCTGAGGTGGGATCCATGTATGAGAACAAAGTGTGGACTTTGGTTGACTTGCCCGATGAAAGGCAAGCCATAGAGAATAAATTGATCTTCAAGAGGAAGACGAATGACGATAGTAGTGTTACTTGAAGGAAATATGCCCTAGAGGCAACAATAAAATTGTTATTTACATTTCCTTATATCATGATAAATGTTTATTATTCATGCTAGAATTGTATTAACCGGAAACTTAGTACATGTGTGAATACATAGACAAACATAGTGTCGCTAGTATGCCTCTACTTGACTAGCTTGTTGAATCAAAGATGGCTAAGTTTCCTGGCCATAGACATGAGATGTCATTTGATTAATGGGATCACATCATTAGAGAATGATGTGATTGACTTGACCCATTCCGTTAGCTTAGCATTCGATCGTTTAGTATATTGCTATTTCTTTCTTCATGACTTATACATGTTCCTATGACTATGAGATTATGCAACTCTCGAATACAGGAGGAGCACTTTGTGTGCTACCAAACATCACAACGTAACTGGGTGATTAAGGTGCTCTATAGGTGTCTCCGATGGTACTTGTTGAGTTGGCATAGATCGAGATTAGGATTTGTCACTCCGATTGTCGGAGAGGTATCTCTGGGCCCTCTCGGTAATGCACATCACTATAAGCCTTGCAAGCAATGCAACTAATGAGTTAGTTGCAAGATGATGTATTACGGAACGAGTAAAGCGACTTGCCGGTAACGATATTGAACTAGGTATTGAGATACCGACGATCGAATCTCGGGCAAGTAACATACCGATGACAAAGGGAACACCATATGTTGTTATGCGGTTTAACCGATAAAGATCTTCGTAGAATATGTAGGAGCCAATATGAGCATCCAGGTTCCGCTATTGGTTATTGACCGGAGACGAGTCTCGGCCATGTCTACATAGTTCTCGAACCCGTAGGGTCCGCACGCTTAATGTTCGGTGACGATCGGTAATATGAGTTTATGTGTTTTGATGTACCGAAGGTAGTTCGGAGTCCCGGATATGATCACGGACATGACGAGGAGTCTCGAAATGGTCGAGACATAAAGATCGATATATTGGATGACTATGTTTGGACTTCGGAAGGGTTCCGGGCAAGTTCGGACAAATACCGGAGTACCGGGGGGTTACCGGAACCCCCCGGGGAGTGTAATGGGCCTATTGGGCCTTAGTGGAGAAGAGGAGGGGCGGCCAGGGCAGGCCGCGCGCCCCTCTCCCTCTATTCCGAATTGAACAAGGAGGGGGGCGGCGCCCCCCTCTCCTTCCCCCTCTCTCCTCCTTCCCTCTCTCCTACTCCTACTCTTGGAAGGGTTGGAGTCCTACTCCCGGTGGGAGTAGGACTCCCCTTGGGGCGCGCCTAGGAGGGCCGACCCCTCCCCCTCCTCCACCCCTTTATATACGGGGGAGGGGGGCACCCCATAACACAAGTTGATCAGTTGATCTTTTAGCCGTGTGCGGTGCCCCCCTCCACCATAATCCACCTCGGTCATATCGTAGCGGTGCTTAGGCGAAGCCCTGCGTCGGTAGCATCATCATCACCGTAATCACACCGTCGTGCTGATGGAACTCTCCCTCGAAGCTCTGCTGGATCGTGAGTTCGAGGGACGTCATCGAGCTGAACGTGTGCTGAAATCGGAGGTGTCGTACGTTCGGTACTTGGATCAGTCGGATCTTGAAGATGTACGACTACATCAACCGCGTTGTCATAACGCTTTCGCTTTCGGTCTACGAGGGTACGTGGACTACACTCTCCCCTCTCGTTGCTATGCATCACCATGATCTTGTGTGTGGGTAGGATTTTTTTTGAAATTACTACGTTTCCCAACATTACTATCTACAAAGCTCGAATTGTCGCAAAAATGTTTTCGACAAAGTTCAAGGTGTTGACTACAATGAGATTTTCTCACTTCGCCGCCAGGCGCTTTGCCGCGCAGTGCAACCTTCATCTCCGCCTCCACCATCCGCCAACGTGTCACCACGGGCTTTCCCAGAACGCGTCGACGATAGGCAGCCAGCCGGGAGCAGCGAGGTTACGCCACAAGCTACCATCGTGGCAAATGGAGGCGACTTGACGTCCCCGCTACACTGCTCAGCGACCGAGACGGCATTTATGACTTTTGTCCCTGGTGCCGAGTTAGGTATAGATCATCGTGACACCGCATAAAGCGTGTACCAACCTCTGCTTACTTATCTTACCTTGTCTACTTGCCAATTGTAGTGACCCCTTGTGCCTATAAAAGGAGGCCCAAGTGCAACGAAAGGGTTCGGGTCTGTTCGGCTCCGCCAGTTCATTCGACCATAATGGCCACACTCACTAGGCAGGTTTTGTAGCTCCCATTGCCCCAGCAAGAACACAATATAATCCACAAAGCAAAGTGAGGAGATTATCTCCTGAGAGCCCGCCGGGTAAACCTGCGTGTGCATCGCTCGATCCGCTGTGCATCCTCCGCCCTCCCAACCACAAGGGACCAGGTCCCATAGGTGATCAAGGACACCATCAGCTTCCTCGACATCTTGGCGCTGTGGGGCCGAGGCTGTGTAACCGATCCCTGCACACGAGCAGCTTTTCATCAACACCTTCATCAACATGCCACCAAGAAGAAGGCTTCGCGGGCAGCAGAGCCGCTCGCTGCCAAACCCACCACCACCGGAGCGACGAGTGGTGGAGAAAACGATGGCGAGGAACGGCGCCGCCGAAGAGCCCACGCTTGCCGCATCCAAGGACAAGACGGCGCAGCCGCGCCCGAGTCCGTGACCGCCCTTCTCAAGAGGCGCGGAAAGACGGTCATGGTGCTCGCAGCACCATACGCTCGATAGATCAAGGCCGAGCTGGAGGATTCGGGGACTGAGACCCGCGATGCACGCCAAAGATGCCGGCACTAGCGAGTACGGTCACCGGGCGGACTCTGACCCATTACATTATCTTCCTTGTCCAACATCAACTCTTTAGCATGTCATATTTTAATGAGTGCTCCCAATCATAAAAGATGTCCAAGATAGTATATTTATATGTGAAACCTCTCTTCCTTCAATATTCTTTCATGAATTGTTCAAGTGACCAATTCTATGTTTGCTAACTTTCAATAAGTTTACTACCTATACTTATTATGTGTGAAGTCATTACTCCCCATGCTATAAGTATATGAAACATATACTTATTCAGATTTATGCCATTCGATTCATTCAACCATTTACTCATAGGATATGCATGAAGCACGTGAGCAAATGACAAACTACTCCAAAAGATATGAGTGAAGAACAACTGAGTAGTCAAATAATTAACTAGCCATGGGAGGATTATGTTTCATTCAATATTTCAGATCCAATGATTTTATTCAAACATCAAGTAAAATCAAAAACACGCTCCAAGCAAAACACATATCATGTGACGAATAAAAATATAGCTCCGAGTAAGGTATACCGATAGTTTTTGAAGACGAAAGAGGGGATGCCTTCCGGGGCATCCCCAAGCTTAGGCGCTTGAGTCTTCCTTGAATATTACCTTGGGGTGCCTCGGGAATCCCCAATCTTAGGGTCTTTCCACTCCTTATTCTCCTCATATCAATATCTCACCCAAAGCTTGAAAACTTCAATCACACAAAACTTAACCAAACTTCGTGGGATAGGTTAGTATGATAAAGAGTAAACCATTCACTTTGGTACTGTCAAACACAAGGTTCATAATTTTTCTCACACAATTCCTACTGTAACACGTCATTTCTACAATTTATATTGAGGAATATAAGCCATAGAAACTAGAAAACAAGCAAACTATGCAATGAAAACAGAATCTGTCAGAAACAAAACAGTCTGTAATGATCTGAACAATAACCATATTTCTGCTACTCCAAAAATTATGAAATAAATTGGTGGACGTGAGGAATTTGTCTATTAATCTTCTTCAAAAATAATCAACTCAGAAGCACTCTTCTGTAAAAAATGACACCTATTCTCGTGAGCGCAAAGTTTCTGTTTTTTACAGCAAGATCACATTAACTTTCACACAAGTCTTCCCAAAGGTCCAACTTGGCACTTTATTGACACAAAAGCTATAAAACATGATTACCACAGTAGCTTAATCATGTAAACACACAAAAACAGTAAGGGTAAATATTGGGTTGTCTCCCAACAAGCACTTTTCTTTAATGCCTTTTAGCTAGGCATGATGATTTCAATGATGCTCACATAAAAGGTAAGAATTGAAACATAAAGAGAGCATCATGAAGAATATGACTAGCACAATTGATTCTAACCAACTTCCTATGCCTAGGGATTTTTTGAGCACACAACTTATGGAACAAGAATCAACTAGCATAGAAAAGCAAAACAAGTATAACTTCAAAACTTTAAGCACATAGGAGGAAACTTGATATTATTGCAACTCCTACAAGCATGGATTCCTCCCTCATAATAATTTTCAGTAGCATCATGGATAGCAACTTTGTTCTCATACTCAATTGGAACCTCTTCCAAATAGTGGAGTCATTACTAGCTAAAGTTGACACTCTTCCAAATCCACTTTCATAAATATCACACTATGATTCAACACCTCCAAAATAGTGGGATCACTAATTCCTAAAGTTGACACTCTTCCAAACCCACTTTTAAATGATATTATTACTCATACTACAAAGTATATAAGTGAAGTTCATGGAGCATTCTACAACTAACCAATATCCAAGCTCAAAATGTATAAGTGAAGCACATGAAGCATTCGATAAAAACATACTCAAAAGATTTAAGTGAAGCAAAAAGAGCAATTCTATAAGATCATACTTAAAAGATTTAAGTGAAGCACATGAAGTATTCTATAAATTTATGAAGGGACATCTCATACTAGCATGGTTCTTAAAGGAAAAACAAAAACACAAAGGACACAAATCATGTGAACAAAGCAAAAACCGAGGTATACTGATATTTGTTGAAGAAGAAAGATGGGATACCAACTGGGCATCCCAAGCTTGGATGCTTGAGTATCCTTTGAAATATTTACTTGGGGTGCCTTAGGCATCCCCAAGCTTGAACTCTTGCCTCTCCTTATTCTTCTCATATTGCTAGCTCCTCGACCTTCGAACACTTCATCCACACAAAACTTTAACAAAAACTTGTGAGAACCGTTAGTGTAATAAAGCAAATCACTACCTTTAGGTACTGTAATGAACTCATTATTTATTTATATTGGTGTTAAACCTACTGTATTCCGACTTCTCTATGGTTCATACCCACCGATACTAGCCATAGATTCATTGAAATAAGCAAACAACACACATAAAACAGAATCTGTTAAAACAGAACAGTCTGTAGTAATCTGGAAGTTTGGCAAACTTATGTAACTCCTAAAATTATGAAATAAATATTAAAATTTGAAAATTTTGTGCATAAGTAATGTGCAAAAGTTTCAGACCCATTTTACTTTCAATAAAAATGTAAATTCACTTTTACAGCCAAAGTTTCTGTTTTTGTTCTGCACATAGTAAACAAGCAATCTAATCATCCTAAAACCAAAGCTTGGCACATTTATTTTTATAATACAATGGATATATACAAGGGGATATTTATTTATAGAGAAACTTCCATGAAAAATTCTACATTGTTTCCATGAGCAGGAACACAAGTGCTCAAGGTCGACCCTCACTTCTTCAATGCATAACTTTTCAAACACTTCTCTTTTCGAAAAAAAATTTAGGCATGAAAAGAAAATAATTTTTTTGTATTTTCATTCTTTTAATTTTTTGGTATGTTTCACCAACAACTAAACAGAAACAAAAAGCAAAAAAATCTATTTAGTGAAGAAAGCAAACAAGCACACGAGAATATCAACCCCACGCTATTGCTCCCGACAACGGCGCCGAAAAGAGCTTGATAATCCCCAAGTGCAAGGAATCACCGTAGCACTTTCCAAAGGTGGAAGTGATAAGTATGGAGTGTCGAACCCACAAGGAGCTAAAGGTAAGATCAATATTCTCTCAAGCCCTATCTGCCATCGATCGACTCTTTCACAGCGTTTTACTTCCAACTAGAAGCGGAAATAAAACTACATTGTGGGTATGAAGAGGATAACTTTGCATGATATCGGAGAGATAAAATATAAAAGTAGGTGCTGTTATCATAAAGTTAGAATATATTACTAAATAATATAAATAGCAAGTGTGGAATAATGGTGGATCGGTGTGCGGAATTGTCCTAGGCAATTGTTAACAACACCGGTAATCACTATTGCAGTTTCATATGAGGGAGAGGCATAAGCTAACATACTTTCTCTACTTGGATCATATGCACTTATGATTGGAACTCTAGCAAGCATCCGCAACTACTAAAGATCATTAAGGTAAAACCCAACCATAGCATTAAATCATCAAGTCCTCTTTATTCCCATACGCAACAATCCCTCTTACTCGGGTTTGTGTTTCAGTCACTCACCAACCCACTATAAGCAAATCATGAACGTATTGCAACACCCTACAACGGGAATCCCTCACGCTTGCGCGACACGGAGGGCACCATAGGACAGCACCGAAGTAAAACATACAACTCATACCAATCTAGATCATCAATCAACCCAAAGACAAAAGATATCTACTCAAAACATCATAGGATGGCAACACATCATTGGATCATAATATGTGGCATAAAGCACCATGTTCAAGTAGGGATTACAGCGGGGCGCGGGAGAGTAGACCACGTAAAAGAGATGGGGATGGTGATGATGATGGTGATGTTGATGAAGACGATCACCGTGGCGATGATTCCCCTCTCGATGGCACTCTGGTGCCACCAAGAGAGAGGAGGAGAGGTTCTCCCCCTTGTGCTTCGTCCTCCATGGCCTCCACCCTCTGGTCCTTGGCCTTCATGGTGATGATGGCCCCTCAGGATACTCCTCCATGGCCACGGTGATGATGGCCCCTCCCGGTAGGGTGCCACAGAGGGCCTAGATTGATTTCTCATGGCTATAGAGGCTTGCGACGGAGGAACTCCCGATCTAGGTTAATTTTCTCGAGGTTTCAGTATTTATAGGAATTTTTGGCGTCGGCCTCACGTCAAGGAGGTGCCGAGGTGTCCACGAGGCAGGCCCACGCGCTGGGGGGCACCCCCACCCTCTTGGGCACCTCGAGACTCTCTGGCCCAACTCTTTTACTCCGAGGTCTTCTTTTGGTCCATAAAAATCATCAAAATTGGCTCACAATTGGACTCCGTTTGGTATTCCTTTTATGCAAAACTCTAAAACAAGGAGAAAAGCGAAGCTGCACGGGCTCTAGGTTAATAGGTTAGTCCCAAAAATCATATAAAAGTGTATAATAAAGCCCATTAAACATCCAAGATAGATAATATAACAGCAGAAATACTTCATAAATTATAGATACGTTGGAGCGTATCGTGAACTACCCACATACTTGGCGGATAAGAAGGATGGCAAAGTGAACAAAGGTATATTTGATATACATGTTATTGATGTGTAATTTACTAGTGTTCATAGTAACCCCGTGGTATTTGATACGGTTAAGTTGCAAAGATTTGTAACTTTCGAAGAGGTGTTGCAAAATGAAGAAATACTAGTTCAGGGAGGTGACGATGTGTGTTGGAAGTGATTCCAAGGTTGATAAGATCACCATCGCACCTCCCTTTACCTTCGGGATTAGTGATGAACCTAAAATAAATGTTATATGATGTTTGTGTTGAGCATGAATATGATTGGATCATGTTTATTGCAATACGGTTATTCATTTAAGTCAAAGAATAATTGTTGTTCTGTTTACATGAATAAAACCTTCTATGGTCATACACTTAATATAAATTGTTTACTAAATCTCGATCGTAGTGATACACATATTCATAATATTGAAGCCAAAAGATGCAAAGTTAATAATGATAGTGCAACTTATTTGTGGCACTGCCGTTTAGGTCATATTGGTGTAAAGCGCGTGAAGTAACTCCATGCTGATGGGCTTTTGGAATCACTTGATGCTTGCGAACCATGCCTCATGGGCAAGATGACTAAGACTCCGTTCTCCGGAACAATGGAGCGAGCAACTGACTTATTGGAAATAATACATGCTGATGTATGCGGTCTGATGAGTGTTGAGGCTCGCAGCGGGTATCGTTATTTTCTGACCTTCACAGATGATTTGAGCAGATATGGGTATATCTACTTGATGAAACATAAGTCAGAAACATTTGAAAAGTTCAAAGAATTTCAGAGTGAAGTGGAAAATCATCGTAACAAGAAAATAAAGTTTCTATGATCTGATCGTGGAGGTGAATATTTGAGTTACGAGTTTGGTATTCATTTGAAACAGTGTGGAATAGTTTCGCAACTCACGCCACCTGGAACACCACAGCGAAATGGTGTGTCCGAACATCATAACCGTACTTTATTAGATATGGTGCAATCTATGATGTCTCTTACCGATTACCACTATCGTTTTGGGGTTATGCATTAGAGACAACTGCATTCACGTTAAATAGGGCACCATCTAAATATGTTGAGATGACAACTTATGAACTATGGTTTGGCAAGAAACCCAAGTTTTCATTTCTTAAAGTTTGGGGCTGCGATGCTTATGTGAAAAAGCTTCAACCTGATAAGCTCGAACCCAAATCGGAGAAATGTGTCTTCATAGGATACCCAAAAGAGGCTGTTGGGTACACCTTCTATCACAGATCCGAAGGCAAGATATTCGTTGCTAATAATGGATCCTTTCTAGAGAAGGAGTTTCTCTCAAAAGAAGTGAGTGGGAGGAAAGTAGAACTTGATGAGGTAACTGTACCTGCTCCCTTATTGGAAAGTAGTTCATCACAGAAATCAGTTCCTGTGACTCCTACACCAATTAG
This sequence comes from Aegilops longissima, assembly GCA_021605205.1. Lineage (NCBI taxonomy): Eukaryota > Viridiplantae > Streptophyta > Magnoliopsida > Poales > Poaceae > Aegilops > Aegilops longissima. Next base: position 560,535,697 of record CM038682.1, read on the forward strand.
TGAGGAAGCTAATGATGATGATCATGTAACTTCAGATCAAGTTACTACCGAACCTCGTAGGTCAACTAGAGTAAGATCCGCACCAAAGTGGTATGGTAATCTTGTTCTGGAGGTCATGTTACTTGACCATGACGAACCTACGAACTATGAGGAAGCGATGATGAGCCCAGATTCCGTGAAATGGCTTGAGGCCATGAAATCTGAGGTGGGATCCATGTATGAGAACAAAGTGTGGACTTTGGTTGACTTGCCCGATGAAAGGCAAGCCATAGAGAATAAATTGATCTTCAAGAGGAAGACGGACGCTGATAGTAGTGTTACTTGAAGGAAATATGCCCTAGAGGCAACAATAAAATTGTTATTTACATTTCCTTATATCATGATAAATGTTTATTATTCATGCTAGAATTGTATTAACCGGAAACTTAGTACATGTGTGAATACATAGACAAACATAGTGTCGCTAGTATGCCTCTACTTGACTAGCTTGTTGAATCAAAGATGGCTAAGTTTCCTGGCCATAGACATGAGATGTCATTTGATTAATGGGATCACATCATTAGAGAATGATGTGATTGACTTGACCCATTCCGTTAGCTTAGCATTCGATCGTTTAGTATATTGCTATTTCTTTCTTCATGACTTATACATGTTCCTATGACTATGAGATTATGCAACTCTCGAATACAGGAGGAGCACTTTGTGTGCTACCAAACATCACAACGCAATCTGGGTGATTAAGGTGCTCTATAGGTGTCTCCGATGGTACTTGTTGAGTTGGCATAGATCGAGATTAGGATTGTCACTCCGATTGTCTGAGAGGTATCTCTGGGCCCTCTGGTAATGCACATCACTATAAGCCTTGCAAGCAATGCAACTAATGAGTTAGTTGCAAGATGATGTATTACGGAACGAGTAAAGCGACTTGCCGGTAACGATATTGAACTAGGTATTGAGATACCGACGATCGAATCTCGGGCAAGTAACATACCGATGACAAAGGGAACACCATATGTTGTTATGCGGTTTAACCGATAAAGATCTTCGTAGAATATGTAGGAGCCAATATGAGCATCCGGTTCCGCTATTGGTTATTGACCGAGACGAGTCTCGCCATGTCTACATAGTTCTCGAACCCGTAGGGTCCATACGCTTAATGTTCGGTGACGATCGGTAATATGAGTTTATGTGTTTTGATGTACGAAGGTAGTTCGAGTCCGGATATGATCACGGACATGACGAGGAGTCTCGAAATGGTCGAGACATAAAGATCGATATATTGGATGACTATGTTTGGACTTGGAAGGGTTCCGCAAGTTCGGACAAATCTGGAGAACTTAGGGGTTACCGAACCCCGGGGAGTGTAATGGGCCTATTGGGCCTTAGTGGAGAAGAGGAGGCGGCCAGGGCAGGCCGCCTCCTCTCTCCCTCTATTGAACAAGGAGGGGCGCGCCCCTCTCCTTCCCTCTCTCCTCCTTCCCTCTCTCTACTCCTACTCTTGGAAGGTTGGAGTCCTACTCCCGGTGGGAGTAGGACTCCCCGCAAGCAGCGCCTAGGAGGGCCGACCCTCCCTCCTCCACCCCTTTATATCACGGGGAGGGGGCACCCCATAACACAAGTTGATCAGTTGATCTTTTAGCCGTGCGGTGCCCCTCCACCATAATCCACCTCGGTCATATCGTAGCGGTGCTTAGGCGAAGCCTGCGCCGGTAGCATCATCATCACCGTAATCACACCGTCGTGTTGATGGAACTCTCCCTCGGCTCTGCTGGATCGTGAGTTCGAGGGCGTCATCGAGCTGAGCGTGTGCTGAAATCGGAGGTGTCGTCGTTCGGTACTTGGATCACCGGATCTTGAAGATGTCGACTACATCAACAGCGTTGTCATAGCGCTTTAGCTTTCGGTCTCACGAGTGTACGTGGACTACCTCTCCCCTCTCGTTGCTATGCATCACCATGATCTTGTGTGTGGGTAGGATTTTTTTTGAAATTACTACGTTTCCCAACATTACTATCTACAAAGCTCGAATTGTCGCAAAAATGTTTTCGACAAAGTTCAAGGTGTTGACTACAATGAGATTTTCTCACTTGTATCGATGCTTAAAAGTTTGTCCGAATCATGTTAGCAATTGCCGCATTTTATGAAATTTGGCAAATGGATGTCAAACCTGCATTCCTTAATGGATTTCTTAAAGAAGAGTTGTACATGATGCAACCAGAAGGTTTTGTCTATCCTAAAGGTGCTAACAAAGTGTGCAAAGCTCCAGCGATCCATCTATGGACTGGTGCAAGCATCTCGGAGTTGGAATATACGCTTTGATGAGTTGATCAAAGCATATAGTTTCATGCAAACTTGCGGTGAAGCATGTATTTACAAGAAAGTGAGTGGGAGCACTACAACCTTTCTGATAAGTATATGTGAATGACATATTATTGATCGGAAATGACGTAGAATTTTCTGGAAAGCATAAAGGAGTGTTTTAAAGGAGTTTTTCAAAGAAAGACCTCAGTGAAGTTGCTTACATATTGAGCATCAAGATCTATAGAGATAGATCAAGACGCTTGATAAGTTTTTTCAATGAGTACATACCTTGAAAAGTTTTTGAAGTAGTTCAAAATGGAACAGTCAAAGAAGGAGTTATTGCCTGTGTTGCAAGGTGTGAAGTTGAGTAAGACTCAAAGCCCGACCACGGTAGAAGATAGAGAGAGAATGAAAGTCATTCCCTATGCCTCGACCATAGGTTCTATAAAGTATGCCATGTTGTGTACCAGACCTATTGTATACCCTGCCCAGAGTGATCTAGGAGTAGATCACTGGACATTGGTCAAAATTATCCTTAGAGGACTAAGGAAATATTTCTCGGTTATGGAGGTGATAAAGATTTTGTCATAAAGAGTTACGTCGATGGAAGCTTTGACACCGATCTGGATGACTCTGAGTCTCGATCTAGATACATATTGAGAGTGGGAACATTTAGCTAGAGTACTCCTTGCAGAGCATTGTAGACATAGAAATTTGCAAAATACATACGGATCTGAATGTGGCAGACCCATTGACTAAACCTCTCTCACAATCAAAACATGATCACACCTTAGTAATCTTTGGGTGTTAATCACATGGCGATGTGATCTAGATTATTGACTCTAGTAAACCCTTTGGGTATTAGTCACATGGCGATGTGAACTATAGAGTGTTAAATCACATAACAATGTGAACTATTGGTGTTAAATCACATGGCGATGTGAACTAGATTATTGACTCTAGTGCAAGTGGGAGACTGAAGGAAATATGCTCTGGAGGCAATAATAAAGTTGTTATTTATATTTCCTTATATCATGATAAATTTTTATTATTCATGCTAGAATTGTATTAACCGGAAAGCTGATACATGTGTGAATACATAGACAAAACAAAGTGTCCCTAGTATGCCTCTACTTGACTAGCTCGTTAATCAAAGATGGTTAAGTTTCCTGACCATAGACATGTGTTGTCATTTGATGAACGGGATCACATCATTAGAGAATGATGTGATGGAAAAGACCCATCAGTTAGCTTAGCATAATGATCGTTAAGTTTTATTGCTATTGTTTTCGTCATGACTTATACATGTTCCTCTGACTATGAGATTATGCAACTCCCGAATACCGGAGGAACACTTAGTGTGCTATAAAATGTCACAACGTAACTGGGTGATTATAAAGATGCTCTACAGGTGTCTCCGATGGTGTTTGTTGAGTTGGCATAGATCGAGATTAGGATTTGTCACTCCGATTCTCAGAGAGGTATCTCTGGGCCCTCTCGGTAATGCACATCACTATAAGCCTTACAAGCATTGTTCCTAATGAGTTAGTTATAGGATGATGCATTACAGAATGAGTAAAGAGACTTGTCAGTAACTAGATTGAACTAGGTATGATGATACCGACGATCGAATCTTGGGCAAGTAACATACCGATGACAAAGGGAACAACGTATGTTGTTATGCGGTTTGACCGATAAAGATCTTCGTAGAATATGTAGGAACCAATATGAGCGTCCAGGTTCTGCTATTGGTTATTGACCGGAGATGAGTCTCGGTCATGTCTACATAGTTATCGAACCCGTAGGGTCTGCACGCTTAACGTTCGATGACGATCGATATTATGAGTTTATGTGTTTTGATGTACCGAAGGTTGTTCGGAGTCCCGGATGTGATCACGGACATGACGAGGAGTCTCAAAATGGTCGAGACATGAAGATTGATATATTGGAAGGTTATGTTTGGACACCGGAATGGTTTCAGATTAGTTCGGGCATTTTCCGGAGTACCGGGGGGTTACCGGAACCCCCCCGGGGGCTTAATGGGCCTACATGGGCTTTAGTGGAAGAGAGGAGAGGCAGCCAAGAGGTGGGGCACCCCCCAAGCCCAATCCGAATTGGGAGGGGGGCCGGCCCCCCTTTCCTTCCTCTCCCCCTTCCCTTCCTTCCCCTCCTAGTTGGACTAGGAAAGGGGGAAACCTACTCCTAGTAGGAGTAGGATTTCCCCCCTTGGGGGCGCACCATGAGGCCGACCGGCCCCCACCTCCCCTCCATTATATACGGGGGAGGGGCACCCCATAGACACACAAGTTGATTGTTTTAGACATGTGCGGTGCCCCCCTCCATAGATTTCCACCTCGGTCATATCGTTGTAGTGCTTAGGCGAAGCTCTGCGTCGGTAACTTCATCATCACCATCATCACGCCGTCATGCTGACGAAAATCTCCCTCGGCCTCAGCTGGATCAAGAGTTCGAGGGACGTCACCGAGCTGAACATGTGCAGATCATGGAGGTGCCGTGCGTTCGGTACTTGATCAGTTGGATCGCGAAGACGTTCGACTACATCAACCGCGTTACTTAACGCTTCCGCTTTCGGTCTACGAGGGTATGTGGACACACTCTCCCGCTCATTGCTATGCATCACATAGATAGATCTTGCGTGATCGTAGGTAATTTTTTTGAAATACTACGTTCCCCAACAGATCAAAAGCACAAGATGATGATGGCCATATCATGTCACATATTTTGATTGTATGTGATGTTTATCTTATTTAGATCTTATTTTGCTTAGTACGGCGCTAGCATTATAAGATGATCCCTTCACTAAATTTCAAGGTAGAAGTGTTCTCCCTGAGTATGCACCGTTGCTATAGTTCTTCGTTTCGAGACACCACGTGATGATCGGGTGTGATAGACTTTACGTTCACATACAACGGGTGCATGACAGTTTTGCACATGCGGAATACTTGGGTTAAACTTGACGAGCCTGGCATGTACAGACATGGCCTCGAAACACTGGAGACCGAAATGTCGAACATGAATCATATAGTAGATATGATCAACATAGAGATGTTCACCATTGATGACTACTCCATCTCACGTGATGATCAGACATGGTTTAGTTGATTTGGATCATGTATCACTTAGATGACTTGAGGTATGTCTATCTAATTGGGAGTTCTTAAGTAATTTGATTAATTGAACTTAATTTATCATGAAGTTAGTCCTGATAGTATTTGCATATCTATGTTGTAGATCAATAGCTCGCGTTGTAGCTCCCCTATGTTTTTTATATGTTCCTAGAGAAAACTAAGTTGAAAGAAGATAGTAGCAATGATGCGATCTGGGTCCGTGGTCTGAGGATTATCCTCATTGCTGCATAGAAGAATTATGTCCTCGATGCACCGCTAGGTGACAGCCCTATTGCAGGAGCAGATGCAAACGTTGTGAATGTTTGGCAAGCTCGATATGATGACTACTTGATAGTTTAGTGTGCCATACTTTATGGATTAGAACCGGGACTTCAAAAAGTTTTGAACGCCACAGAGCATATGAGATGTTCCAAGAGTTGAAATTGGTATTTCAGACTCATGCCCATGTCGAGAGGTATGAGACCTCTGACAAGTACTTTGCCTACAAGATGGAGGAGAATAGCTCAACCAGTGAGCATGTGCTCAGAATGTCTGGGTACTACAATCACTTGAATCAAGTAGGAGTTAATCTTCTAGATAAGGTAGTGATTGACAGAGTTCTCTAGTCACTATCAACAAGCTACTAGAACTTCATGATGAACTATAATGTGCAAGGGATAACGGAAAAGATTCCCGAACTCCTTGATGTCTACTACGCAACCTTCTTCTTGTAGACGTTGTTGGGCCTCCAAGTGCAGAGGTTTGTAGGACAGTAGCAAATTTTCCTCAAGTGGATGACCTAAGGTTTATCAATCCGTGGGAGGCGTAGGTTGAAGATGGTCTCTCTCAAGCAACCCTGCAACCAAATAACAAAGAGTCTCTTGTGTTCCCAACACACCCAATATAATGGTAAATTGTATAGGTGCACTAGTTCGGCGAAGAGATGGTGATACAAGTGCAATATGGATGGTAGATATAGGTTTTTGTAATCTGAAAATATAAAAACAGCAAGGTAACAAGTGGTAAAAATGAGCGTAAACGGTATTGCAATGCTAGGAAACAAGGCCTAGGGTTCATACTTTCACTAGTGCAAGTTCTCTCAACAATAATAACATAATTGGATCATATAACTATCCCTCAACATGCAACAAAGAGTCACTCCAAAGTCACTAATAGTGGATAACAAACGAAGAGATTATGGTAGGGTACGAAACCACCTCAAAGTTATTCTTTCCAATCAATCCGTTGGGCTATTCCTATAAGTGCCACAAACAACCCTAGAGTTCGTACTAGAATAACACCTTAAGACACAAATCAATCAAAACCCTAATTTCACCTAGATACTCCAATGTCACCTCAAGTATCCGTGGGTATGATTATACGATATGCATCACACAATCTTAGATTCATCTATTCAACCAACACATAGAACCTGAAAGAGTGCCCCAAAGTTTCTACCGGAGAATCACGACGAAAACATGTGCCAACCCCTATGCATAAGTTCATGGGCGGAACCCGCAAGTTGATCACCAAAACATACATCAAGTGAATCACGTGATATCCCATTGTCACCACAGATACGCACGGCAAGACATACATCAAGTGTTCTCAAATCTTTAAAGACTCAATCCGATACAATTACTTCAAGGGGAAAACTCAATCCATTACAAAAGAGAAGAGGGGGAGAAGAAACATAAGATCCAACTACAATAGCAAAGCTCGCGATACATCAAGATCGTGCCAAATCAAGAACACGAGAGAGAGATAGAGATCAAACACATAGCTACTGGTACATACCCTCAGCCCCGAGGGTGAACTACTCCCTCTTCGTCATGGAGAGCGCCGGGATGATGAAGATGGCCACGGTGAGGTTCCCCCTCCGGCGAGTGCTTGAACAGGTCCCGATTGACTTTTGGTGGCTACAGAGGCTTGCGGCGGCGGAACTCCCGATCTATTCTCTTCTTCGGAAGTTCTAGGGTGCGTGGGTATATATGGGTCAAAGAAGTACGTCGGTGGACCTCCGGGGGGCCCACGAGGCAGGGGGCGCGCCCTAGGGGGGTGGGCGCGCCCCCACCCTCGTGGCCACCTCCCTTCTTTCCTGACGTGCACTCCAAGCTTTTCCTGTAGCTTTCCTTCCAAAAATAACTTCTCCAGTTGGTTTCATTCCGTTTCAACTCCGTTTGATATTCCTTTTCTTCAAAACACTGAAATAAGCAAAAAACAGCAATTCTGGGCTGGGCCTCCGGTTAATAGGTTAGTCCCAAAAATAATATAAAAGTGGATAATAAAGCCCAATATTGTCCAAAACAATAGATAATATAGCATGAGCAATCAAAAATTATAGATACATTGGAGACGTATCACTCCTCGCGATGCTGAAATCAGCGAAGGTAGAAATCAAGAAAGAGCATCAAGTGTTGTTGGTTAACAAGACCACTAGTTTCAAGAAAAAGGTTAAAGAAAAAGAAAGGGAACTTCAAGAAGAATGACAAGCAAGTTTCCACTCCCGTGAACAAGCCCGAGCTAGACCTAAGCCCTAAACCGAAAGTGCTTCTCTTGCCAAGGGAATGGTCCTTTGAAGCGAACTACCCCAAATACTTGGCGGATAAGAAGGATGGCAAAGTGAACAAAGGTATATTTGATATACATGTTATTGATGTGTACTTTACTAGTATTCATAGTAACCCCAGGGTATTTGATTCCAGTTCAGTTGCTAAGAGTAGTAACTCAAAACAGGAGTTGCAAAATGAACAGAGACTAGTTAAGGATGAGGTGATAATGTGTGTGATTCCAAGGTTGATAAGATCACCATCGCACACTCCCTCTACCTTCGGGATTAGTATTGGACCTAAATAAATGTTATTTGGTGTTTACATTAAGCATGAATATGATTGGACCATGTTTATTGCGATACGGTTATTCATTTAAGTCAGAGAATAATTGTTGTTCTGTTTACATGAATAAAACCCTCTATGGTCATACACCCAATGTAAATGGTTTATTGAATCTCGATTGTAGTGATACACCTATTCATAATATTGATGCCAAAAGATGCAAAGTTGATAATGAAAGTGCAACATATTTTTGGCACTGCCATTTAGGTCATATTGGTGTAAAGTGCATGAAGAAACTCCATACGGATGGATTTTTGGAATCACTTGATACTTGCGGACCATGCCTCATGGGCAACATGACTAAAACTCCGTTATCCGGAACAATGGAGCACGCCAATGACTTATTTGAAATAATACATACCGATGTATGCGGTTCGATGAGTGTTGAGGCACGCGGAAGGTATCGTTATTTTCTAACCTTCACAGATGATTTGAGCAGGTATGGGTATATCTACTTAATGAAACACAAGTCTGAAACATTTGAAAAGTTCAAAGAATTTCAGAGTGAAGTGGAGAATCATCGTAGCAAGAAAATAAAGTGTTTACGATCTAATCACGGAGGCAAATATTTGAGTTACGAGTTTGGCCTTTGTTTAAAACAATGTGGAATAGTTTCACAACTCAGGCCACCTGGAACACCACAGAGTAACACTACAAAAAAAATACACTTTCGTGATGATACGTATTTGTCACAGTAGGTCACGTTTTCTGTCATGCATGTAGATCCATGACGATTTTATGACAGAACTAAGATAGTCATACCTGTGCTGTCGTAGAAGTGTTCCATGACATTACCAAAATTATCATCACGGAAGTGTCCACTTCCATGACGATAAATCGCGTGTCATAGAAGTGCTTTCGTCAAGGGTGACCGACACGTGGCATCGACCGTAACGGGTCGCCGTCAAGTTATCGGGTTCGGTTTTGGATCCGGTAACCCGTTAACAGCCCGGACCAATGGGGATTTTCCACGTGTAAAATACTCATTGGTCGGAGGAAACACGTGTTTGCTCACCGTTGGGACAGATGTCATCCACTCATTGGACAGGAGGCGCCTATGATACGTCGACACATGGCACGGCCCAACAGAGGCCCATTCAGGTGAAAAGGCCCGCCCAGCTAACGGCCCACCATGTTTTCTCAAACACTAGTGGGATGGCCCGTTAATAGCCTGCCATGTTGTCGGTGTACTAGAGTAGGGGTACCCCTAGCACCCCGAACTCGTGCACGGGCAGTTGCAGCACCCCGCGGCAGGGCTGGCCTGGTGGCCATCAAGATCTTTCGCGGCTCCTTTGGAGCCATTCGAGAACAAAGTAATCAAGGCCCCGGCAAGAGGAGCTTGCCGGGAAGGCTTGGTGAGCGCCGAGCTCCCAAGCGCGACAAGGGTTCTGCCGCAGCAAGGCGCTTGCCGCGGCAGGCAACCTCTCTTCATCTCCGCTCCAGCTCATCCGTAGCGTGTCACCACGGGCTTTCCCAGAACGCTGTGTCGATGGGCTGTGCAGCCAGCGGGGAGCAGCGATAGCGGCGACAAGCTACCATCGTGGCAAATGGAGGCGCAGCGGTCCCTGTTACCTTTGTTCAGCGACCGAGGCGGGCATTTATGACTCTTGTCCCTTGTCGTCGAGTTAGGTATAGATCATCATACATCGCATACAAGCGGTGTACCAACCTCTGTTTTTACTATCTTACCCTTGTCTACTTGCCACTGTGGTGACCCCTTGTGCCTATAAAAGGAGGCCCAAGTGCAGCGTAGAAAGGGTTCGGTTGATTCGGCTCGGCTTAGTTCATTCGACTCATACGGCCACACTCACTCAGGCTAGGTTTTGTAGCTCCCATTGCTCCCTAGCAAGAACACAATATAATCCACAAAGCAGCGAGGAGTATTATCTCTCGGAGAGCTCCGGCTGGGTAAACCTGCTCGTGTGCATCGCTCGATCCGCTCTTTGTGCATCCTCCGCTCCCCCTCCAACCACAAGGGACCAGGTCCCATAGGTGATCGCGGGACACGATCAGCTTCCCGACATCTTTAGCGCGCCCGGTAGGCGTCGAGGCTGTGAACCCGATCCGGCGTTCACACGAGCAGTTTCTTCATCAACACCTTCATCAACATGCCACCGAAGAAGAAGGCTTCGGCGGCGGCAGAGCCGTCTTCGTCAAACCCACCACCACCGGAGCTGACGAGTGGTGGAGAAAACGATGGCGGAGGAACGGGCGTCGTCGAAAGAGCCCACGGCGCTGCCAGATCCAAGGACAAGACGGCGCAGGCTTCGGCGTCCGAGTCCGCACCGCGTCCTTCTCAAGAGGCGCGGGAAAGACAGTGTCATGGTGCTCGCAGCACCATACGCCCGATAGATCAAGGCCGAGCTGGAGGATTCGGGGACCCTCGAGACCCGCATGCACGCCAGCATGCCGGTACCAGCGAATGCGGTCGCTGGGCGGACTCTGCTCCTACTAACTTGGTTAGGAGTCCGAGCACGCCTCGCTTCTTCGCTCCGTGCGCCATTGCCACCCACCACACTAGCGAAGCCTTGGCAAGAGCTCAGCTACTTCTAGACTACCCTCCAACGGGCCGACAAGATCGACGAATGGAGGGCCACCATCGAGCCTCATCGGCTTTGCCAACGGCGGCGTCCCGCGGCAACCAAGCGCCTCGCCCAGCTGCGGCAGGCGACAAGGCACGAGCCGATGGCGGCGAGACGCGAGGTGCAACCACCGTACACTCCCCCTTCGAAGGCCAAGATCGCCGACTCGTCGGATCCACCTCGGCAGCGACTCCACGCGTCGTCCGGATCCGCGAGCTTCGTCGCGACCAGCGCCAAGTTCTTGAGAGCGGCAAGAAGAAGACGCTTCGAACCCGTATCGGCGCCAAGAGAAGCGGCGTCAATCCGACCAGCGCGGGCCCTTGTCGATATGCATGCGCCCGAAGAACCAGCGACTTGTCGTCTGTGATAGGTTGCCCTGCGTTCACTCATGAGCTGCGGCAAGTCGATGGCCCTGACAAGAAAAACTTCAAGCGGATGTGCCGGAGAAGTATGATGGCGGGACACACCCATCGGAGTTCCTCGGCATCTACACCATCGCGGTGCAGGCTGCGGGGGGGCGAGACGACAAGATCCTCGCCAACTATTTCCCTCGGTACTCAAGCCAAGCGTCGTGTCTTGGCTCATGCACTTGCCGGACAGCTCTATTTCTTCTTGGGCGGTTGTGCCACCGGTTTGTCGGCGCCTTCAAAGCGCCACAAGCCTCATGGCCAAGAGAGTGACCTTCACCGCTCGCCCGTAAGGAAGGAGAGTCCTGCGCAAATTCATCCAGAGATTCAACCGTGTACATTACAACATCCCAGATGTCCACCCTGCCGCGGTGATCAGTGCATTTCATCAGAATGTGCGAAACCGCAGGATGAGGGAGGAGATGGCGATGTGCAAAGTGAAAAGACGTCCAACGAGCTCTATGCCCCGGCCGACAAGTGTGCACGCGTTGAAGGAAGAAGACTCCGGGGAGAGAATGTTGGAGCAGAGTCGGCGGTGAGGAGACCGCCTGCAAGGAAGAGCGGGCGAAACAACGAAAGAAGAAAAACCAAGAAGTACTAGTTGTCGAGCAGTCCGCAAGGATGGTGCCGCCAACAAAGTCAAGGCTGGTGGCTCCGGCAAGGAGGTTGCCGCTGACAACGACCGCCAAGTTGTGGCGGCCGCCGATAAGCTGACAGCTCAACAAGCGATCTTGTAAGATCCACCGCACTAAGGGCCACGATCTCGAGCTGCAAGAAAGTCGAGCAGCTTGTTGAGCTACTGAGGCTGAATCGAGCGGCGAGACAAGGAGAAGGCCCAAGAAGATGCAGGTGCAGCTAGTAAGAAGAGACC